>CAUYQG010036322.1:0-48549 GCA_963574415.1 Tarsius wallacei | reverse complement strand
GGGCAACAGAATGAGTCTTCAAGCCCCCCGCGGCCCGGAGGGGGTGGGCGTCGGCGGCCCTCGCGGTCCGGGGCGCTGACCGCGGCATCTCAGGAGCGGGGTCGGGGCCCAGAAGTCGACGTCGCCCGCCGGGCCCTCGGGGCACTCTGGAAATGTGGCTGCGTCCGGATGGACGCGAGGGCACGGTGAACCATAGCCTGGACAACGCAGCGAGACCTGTCTCTAAAAAATAAAAACCGAAAAGTAGCCGGGCGTGGGGGTGCGCGCCCGTCGTCCCAGCTACGCGGGAGGTTGAGGCGGGAGGGCCCCCCGGGCCCGGGAGGTCGAGGCTGCGGTGAGCCGTGGTCGTGCCTCTGCACCCCCGCCTGGGCGATGGAGTGAGACTCCGACTCAAACAACGAAAGGACGCGGTGAATCATGTTGGATGTCAACCGAACCCTCTATATGTCACTCCAGCCCTCCTAGGAGAGGCAGAGGCGGGGGGCAGTTCCTTATAGGTGGGGCAAGGAGAGGGGTAGCCTCAGCCTTCCACCGCGCCCTGGGTGATGGGCAGAATCTTGAGAAAATCCCCAGACAGTGGTGGAATTTCTAGGCAATTCACTATTACAACGACTCTATTTCTATTTATTTACTTATTTTTGAGTTGGAGTCCCACTCCGTCGCCCAGACTGGAGTGCAGTGGCCGCTCCCGGCCACCGCAGCCTCGACCCGCTGGGCTCCGACGATCCTTCCGCCTCAGCCTTCCGAGTAGCCAGAATTACAGGCACGCGCCACCATGCCCGGCTGATTTTTTGATTTATTGCAGAGATGAGGGCTCGCCAGGTTGCCCAGGCGGGTCTCGAACCCGCAGGCTCAGGCGATCCACTCACCTCAGCCTCCCGAAGCGCGGGATTACAGGCTGAGCCACCGAGCCCGGCTACTCCCTAATGTCTATTCCCCCGTGGGATGCAGAATTTGTGTTCCCATCCACTAACGATGCCAAATTATGGGTTTCCTCTTCCGGATTTCAATTACTTGCCTAGTCGTGGCTGCAAGAGTCTGTCATGGTTCGAATATGGGAACCAATCATTTATGTTTATACCATTTTTCAAGTGAATAACCTTTGGAAGGGACCGTCTCCTATGATAATCCATTAGGTGTGTTTGGCGCTTGACAGATGACAAGGCACTTTCACATATATAATCTCTTGTCGTTTTCACTCCTGTTATTCCCTTTACGCAAAAGACAACGCCAGTGTTGGGGAGGAAATGGCCAAGGATTTACTGATGGTCATGAATTTGAAAAACAAAAGAGGACATGAACAGACTACTGGCTCCAAATCCTCTTAGCATGTAACAGACACAATATTTGTTCATTTGAAATGTGAATAAACATTTCTCAGAAGTTATAGTCCCGAACCCAATTATAATATTCTCACATGAAGACATGAAGAGTACAAGGCAATGATTGGATTTTTTTTTTCTTGAGTCAGGGCTTGGGCTGTCCCCCAGGCTGGAGTGCAGTGGCATGATCACAGCTCAGCACAGCCTCGACCTGCTGGGCTCAAATGATCCTCCCGCCTCAGCCTCCCGGGTAGCTGGGACTACAGTCGTGCGCCACCACATCTGGCTAATTTTTAAAATTTTTTTGTAGAGACAGGATCTCGCTTTGTTGCCCGGGCTGGTCTCGAACTCCTGGGTTCAAGGGATCCTCCCACCTCAGCCTCCCAAAATGCTGGGGCTATAGGCAGGCGTGAGCCACTGTTTCAGACCCAGATTGGTTTTTTGATATTCGGAAAGAGTTAACTACCTCTAGTGATTAAACACTTTGCTGGAAGGATGATTAGGTAATCTATCATTAATGAGGGGTCAAGTTTCAACTCCAAGCAACACAAGAAAGAGCTAGATAACCAGACCCTCCCCAAGAAACTAGTAGCCCTGAAAACAGCAAAACACATTGTGAGTATGCATGCTACATTTGACCAGCACCAAGTACCTACCCTCAGGCAACTAGCGATTAGCTGTCTCAGTGAGGGTGTCGAATGTTTCCTGAACAGCTAGCAACTGGGACAGATTGACAGATCAAGCCAGACACCACTACAGATAACTCTTTTCCTTTCCTTGGAACGCTTAGGGCTGTGTTTTGGCTTGGCTGCGGGGGACGGAAAATCATGAAAGGCTCAGAGGAAAAACAGCAAAGGGAAATCATCCAGGCTCACCGCGGCCTCGATTTCCTGGACTCAAGTGGTCCTTCTGTCTCAGCTTCCCAAGTGACTGGGACTCCAGGCCTGTGCCACCACATCTGGCTAACTTTTAAAAGAATTTTTTTGTAGAGACGAGATCTTGCGAAGTTGCCCAGGCTGGTCTCAGACTCCTGGGCTCAAGCGATCCTCCCACCTCAGCCTCCCAAAGTGCTGGGATCACAGGCGTGAGCCACCGCGCCCGGCCTGATGTGAGCTCTAAAAGCACATTCGATGTGGAATGTGCTCAGCTAGCTAGAGGAGGCGACACCGACTTCCAGGCTAAGTTAGAGCTCTAGGCTCCCCGGCTGCACCTGCTGCCTTCAGTGGGGCACAGGACGGGCCACGTGGCAACCCTCCGCCTCCTTCTCGATGGCCAGGCCCCGTGGGGAGCGCAGGGCGCCCTCTAGGCGAAATGTGGTCGTAGCAGCCGCCATAAAAGAACTGTGTGACAAACCGTGCCACGTGTCTAGGCTCTTCTCTGGGTTAAAAGCTCTCGCCTCTCTCAGGCTGAAGGGAATTGCGGCCTCCGCTCCTGCTCCCAGAGGACATGGGGCTCTCCATTCCGATGACAACCTCTTTTCACATCTTGATGGAACATTTTCCAAGGCAGGACATGCCCCTGAGTTGTCAAATTCACTCTGCAGCAAGCTGTCTCTCCCGGAAAATTTTAACGTTAGATCTTTGCAATGGAAGACTCTGTCAGGCTCAGGCAGGAGTTTTCTAGTGTTAGTCAGGCTGCCTTGAGCACATCCTTGACATTTTTCTCGGTCTGGATGGGAAAAAAAAATCTAAGGAAAGAGATGATTTGCCTTACCTTCGATGACCTCCACCTAACTGACCGTTGACAAAGATAATGTTAGTATTTTTTCTTTTTTTTTTGAGTCAGAGTCTCAGTCTGTCACCCAGGCTGGAGTGCAGTGGCACGATCACGGCTACTGCAGTCTCAACCTGCTGGGCTCAGGTGATCTTTAGCCTCAGCCTCCCAAGTAGCTGGGCCTACAGGCGTGTACCACCATGCCCAGCTAATTAAAAAAAAAAAAAAAAAGTATTGTAGAAACGAGGTCTTGCCATGTTGCCCAGGTTGGTCTTGAACTCGTGGGTTCAAGTAGTTCTCCCTCCTTAGCCTCCCAAAGTGCTGGAATTACGGGCATGGGCCACCACACCTGGCCTTGATTATGTGAGTTCATAGTTCCTGGAATGGTGTCTGTAGAGACGCTTTGATGCTGGGGTTGTTGGCAGTTTCTCCAAAGAGGGTTGATGTTTTCTTTGGCCAGGAGCATAGGGGATAGGAGTGCTGGCAGCCTGATCTTGTTTCACAAACTTGCTTGGGATTTTGAGAGACTGTGCAGGCAGTGTGGGTTGGAACCCCAAGCCTACTCAGGAGCTGGCTCTCGTTACACGTCCTTAGGAAAAGTGACTTTGTTTTGTTCCCCTTTTACTTAGCAGAAAGACCAAGAGCAACGAAGTTCCTTACTTTCAATCTTTGTGGGGCAGTCCTTGGGAATCCCAGTCTAAATGGGGTTCTCCTGACTGAATTTTCACCTTGCAAGGTCCTCACCTTCCATGAGACACTGCATCTCACGCCGCTATTAAAGCCAAAGTTCTAGGTCCCCGTGGATGGAGAGGTGTCCTTCGAGCCGCCAGTGGCATCGGCGTGCAGTCTCCTCTGTGCAGATGTGGGTCTCTGCATATGTGGGTGTGTGCACATTGCCTTTGAGGACTCACCTGTTCCCTTGTCACCTGGAACTATCCATTTTCAAAGATATTTAAAAGTTCTTTACTACCATTCATAGTTAGATTAGCAGAGGTATTTTTAGGATTTTTTTTCTGCAAGACTCCCAGAAACTCTCAGATCTGAAATAAGAGATCTAGAATAGCTGTATTATTATTATTATTATTATCATCATCATCATCATCACTTTGTGTCAGATACTGGCTAAACACTCTTATCTCATTTAACCCTCAAAACAACCCTATAAGAAAGAGATGATTAATTCCACACTTCCTAGAGCAGGGAAATAAGACTCTGAGAGATTATACTGCCCAGGACAACATAGGTGTTAATCGATGGAGCCAGTGTGTCTGATGACCAAGCTCATGCTTTTATACACAGTGATGCTCTCTTAAAGGCTTGGAGACTGTTGAGTAAATGCTAACACATGTCTCCCTCCCTAGGTGTGTAACCAACCTCCCTCTCTCGTTTCATCGATTGATTGATTGATTTGGGGTCTCACTCTGTTGCCCAGGCTGGAGTGCAGTGGCATAATCACCGTAGCCTCACGGCAGCTTCAATCTCCTGGGCTCAAGCCATCCTTCCTTCTTAGCCTCCTGACTAGCTGGGACTACAGGCACACACCACCATGCCTGGCCAATTTTTAAACTTTTTATAGAGACAAGGTCTTACTTTGTTTCCCAGGCTGGTCTCAAACTCCTGGGCACAAGCTCTCCTCCTGCCCCAGCCTCCCAGAGTGCTGAGATTACAGGCATGAGCTACTGCGCCCAGCTTTCTCTCCCTTTTTAAGCAGAATCAAATTTAAAACAACCTGCATCATTTGGAGTTCAGACAGGAAGACAGAGCCATTCCAAGTGCCGCAGGCATGTGGGGTTTCATATCAAAACTAGAGCTTACAGGATTAGAGGTGAGCTGGGTAGATCAGGGAGGTCAGTGGGGAGTTGGAGGATCAGAGAAAGTCCTAACCACCTCAGGCCACAACACCAGCTGTGCAGGAAGATGCGAGAAGCTGTGTGCAGGGCTCTCAATGTTCTCAGCAGCAAAGGAGAGCTCACAGAGAGGTCTGGGGAAACTTCCACCGCCCCAGAAACGCCCATGATCACGGGCCTCAGCCAAGTGCCACCTGGCTGGGGGACTTGGGGCTGCTGTTGGTTGGTCAGATGGACAGTTGAGGAGACAAGCTGGACAAGGAGCAGAAGAGCTGCCCGGCCAAGCTGGGGCCGCTGTGTCTACAGGTCACCGCGTGTGGGCACCACATTTCCATGGGGAATGGCCTCTTCCTTCAAGGTCTTCTCCTGGCAACTCTGACCCAGGACCAGAGACAGAAGGGGATTCTGGGAAACAGGCCCGGCCTTGGGAGAGGCAGTGTCAATCTGCCTGCAAGTCATCTAGCACGCAGCTCTGTGACGTCTAGAACAGGTGACCCTTTGGATCTATCAGGAAAATAATCTAAATACATGTTTACGGGACTTCCTTTTAAAAAAACAACATCAATGAACGTGGCATTTGGTAATGCTTTTGATTTTATTACCAGCAACAGCATTCTAACATAAAACTTAAGTATGACTTTTGAATTTAGGTCTGGTATTTATTCATCAGCTGTTATCATTAGGCCATAAGACCCTCCGGCTGTTGTCTAAGAAAAACCCAGGAGACACACAATGAAGACTTTTTAATATCTTCATCTGCAGACTCAGGGAGCTCCTGTTCTGATAACCCTGAAATGAATGATAGTTCTAGATCTATAAACAGGTAACATCGTGTTAAAATCACCATGGGCAGATACTGTGGCTGTTCATATTCTGTTTCCTTATCACCTGTTTTTGTTTTGTTTTAACACTTTGGTCTTCATGGAATCAAGTTCTGAACAGATAATATCAAATACGACTTTCAGTCCTGCTTGCCTGAGTGAAGCCCTTTTACCACTACGTGTATCCCAAAACACACACAACTCATCAAACTGCAGCTGGTTAATCAGTAAGAGCTGACCCCATCACGTTCAAAAGTCAAGGAAAGCATTCAAGATGGAGACTAAGTCTCAGTGTCTCCCTAAATCTTCACTGCCTTAAATAGAAATCATCTAGGACTTTGTAGACACCTCTAATTTATTATCATCCCATGGACATTTCTGGAAGTATTTCTCCCTCTGATTCCTGAGGTCCATTTTCTGATGTTGAGAAATTTCTGAATGTACTATTTTTGGATTTATGTTTTCACGAGAAAGTCTTGTTTTTAAACAAAAGCTTAACGAGTCCAGTGTTAATGATTGTCTAAGCATCAGGAGGTCCCAATGGTTCCAGTCTCCATAGAAACGTGAGCACAGTGACCTCCAGTGGACACACACAGCCAGACTGTCCGATGCTCAATGTGGAGGCCATTCACTGAGTGATAAAAGCTCTTTTTCTTTTGACCTAAAGTCACTGTCAGATTCTTCCAAGAATCATAACTGAGGCAGCATAAAAAAGTGGCCTTTTCTCTCCGTACTTACTCTCTAATGTCTTTTCTTATATCCATCAGGAAATTTTATTAGTGCAGATGGTGCTGGCTCTCACCCCAGCATGTGCCACTTATTCCCCTCTATCTCCAAGGACTGCATCAGCATCGAACTCAGCCACACACAACTGTGCACAGGTGCCGGCTCGGCCCCAAGTCCACTGAGTCAGAATTACCAGGCAGGATCCAAGAAGTCTCTTCAGAAGCTCTACCTATGATTCAAATGCCCTCGAAAGGTCAAAACCCACCATTCTCCCTGCATCCTCTGCCTGCACCATTTTTCTTTAGTTAAAAGAAATGTTTATTTTAATGTTCAAATTTAATTTGTAAACAGATAGTTTATGCATACGATTATAAAACCAGAAAATAAAAAACAAATATTCATGTATCCAGTGGAACATTTCCCTGCAATTCTCTGCATCTGCCCGGTCCCCCATAAACACCTGCACTACGGGGCCCTTGGTCTTAGGTCCCACCCTGTCGCAGGGATTCCTTCGGCAGGTACAAGTGAACACAAATGTAGATTGTCATCTTCCCAAAAGGCAACATGCTATACAAAGTATACTGTAATATGCAAGATTTTCATACTTTGTTACTATATCTCTTTTAGATCGTTTCATATCAGTACACAGAAAGCTTCTTCACTCTAATTTTTTTTTATTGCAGAGATGAAGTCTCGCCATGTTGCTCAGGTTGATCTCGAACTCCTGAGTTCAGGCAATTCTCTTGCCTCCATCTCTCAAAGTGCTGGGATTACATGAGTGAGCCACTGCATCCAGCCTCCCTCTAATTTTTAAGCAGCATGTCCTCCCCTCCTAGGGGCATACAATAATGTCTAACCAGTCGCCCGATGAAGGATAATGTGTTTCGCCAATCTTTTGCTATTAAACCATATTCCAATGGCTGACCTTGCACCCAGATCATGTGTGCCGGTATTCCTGTAAGAAAAAAAAATTCCCTAAGTGGAATTGGTAGATCAAAAATAATGTTGTAATTTTAGTAGATATTGACAACCCCTTTTATAGGGTTTCACACACCCTTTTTTTTGAAAGAGCTTTATTGAGGTATAATTTGCAGTCATAAATTTCATCTGTTTTCAGTATATATCATTCCATGGTTTTTACTTCTTTTAAATTTTAGAATCGGGGGTACGTGTGAGGATTTGTTACATAAGTATACAGTATTGCATGAAGGTGAGTTTTGGGCTCAGCCAAGCCTGCCCCCCACCCCCGCCACAGTGGTGATCGTGGTACCCAATGGGTGGTTTTGCATCCCTCATCCACCCCTTCTCCTTCAGTAGTGCCCTGCATCTGTTGTTCCCATCCTTGTACCCACGTGTGTTCAGTGTTTAGTGCCCACTTATGAGTGAAAACATGATTTTTGCTAAACCACTCTGTGCTACAATTTAAAAAATACACTTGATTTTTGTCCCCAGGGTCCTGGTACAAAGCTTGGGAATTTGGAATTTCCTGAGTGATAGGAGTGTCTTTTGTTATCCTTCACAAGCTTCCTCTTGACTGTACCTGAGTTAATGCCAAAGAGGTGAGTCATGACAGAGCCCCTAGCTAGCTTCAGGACAGAGGTAGGCAAGCAGAAAAGCCAACTAGGTGGTTAGAAAGATGGAAATTCCAGCCCCACCCTCCAATCTCCGGGGAGGGGAAAGGGACTAGAGATGGAGTTCAATGCTGTCATCAGTCATGTCTATGTAACTCAGCCCGTATAAAAACCCCGGACCATGAGGCTCAGAGAGCTTTCTGGCTGAAGAACACATCAGTGTGCTGGGAGAGTGGCATTTCCAGAAAAAGCTGGAAGCCCTGCATCCCCCTACTCCCACACGTTATCCAAGCCATCTCTTCCATTTGGACGTACGTACATTGTATCCTTTATAATAAAATTGTTGTTGCAACGGAAGCAATTTCAGTAAGTTCTGTGAGTCATTCTAGCAAACTATTTAACCTCAGGGAGGTAGGTCATGAGAACCCCCAAATTTGGAGTCAGCAAGGTAGAAGGGTAGGAGGCCTGGGGCATGGCAACCACCTGAGACATGTGGCTGGTGTCAGAAGTGAAGACCATCTTGTGGAACTGAGTCCTTAGCAGACGGGTCCTAACTCCAGGTATTTTAGTGTCAGGCCTGAACTGAAGTGTGTGACACCCAGTTGAAGTCAGAGAATTGTTGTGAGAGTATACACACCATTATCACAATTCAGCAGAGGAACATTTGTGGGGTGATGGAAATTCTAAATCTTGTAGTTCTTCACTTACCTGGCCTCTTTTTAAAAAATTTTAAATTATTTTCTAATTTTTTGGTAGAGACAGAGTCTTGCCATGTTGCCCAGTCTCAAGCTCCCATTTCCCACCAGAAGTGCTGGGAATATAGGCCTGGGCCACTGTGTCTGGCAGACCTGACTGCCTTTGCAGCATTTGACACAGTCGAACTCTCTTCATTCCTAAAATCCTCCTCTATTGGTCTCCAAAAGCTAAACTTCTGGTCTTCTTCTTTCCTCTGACCACACTGTCCCAGGCTCCTCGTGGGCTCTGACTTCTGTTTTCCTATCTAAAATAGTTTTTTAGGGACTAGAGGTTGAGTTTAGTCATGCGGCTAGTGCTGTCTATTCCCCAGTGCATTGATGACTCCTGTTTCCAGTCCAGGTCTTTTTCCCAGGCTGACAACCCACAATCCACCCACTCTTTGGACGTTTTCCCATGGACACATTGAACTTACACTATGAGGAGACTCACCGTCTCCTCGCTTTGCTTCCATGCTCTGTTCCAAACCTGCTCTTGCTCAAGCATTCATGGTCAGCGTGAACTACAGCTGTGCCCAGTTCTGTTGAAGTTCTCTGGGTTCTGCTCTACCTGGAAGGAACCCTGACAAGTACAGCCAACATTCTGCCAGATAAGAGAAATTACTTCATAATTTCAAATTTCATAATTTCAGAATCACTTCTCCATAAAAGAAGGAGGAAGAGGAGGAGAAGAAAGAGAAGATTTAAATGGAAGTGAAGAAGATTTAGTCATGTCTGAAGTGCACCAGTTAGGGAACTGATTATGTGGTGGACCAAGAAATTATCTTGGATGCTAAAACGTGAAGCAGAGTCTGAAGGACTTACTTTTACTTTCACAGCAGATCCACATGCTTTTTCTAGAAGATGGAATTAAGGCTCATGTAAAAACTGGAAGCTTCCTACACATGCGCCTTTTAAAAAATAATTTCTAAGACATTACTATAGTGATCACAGTGCTAAGTACTTTGTATACATTATTTCATGCGTGTTCACAACAACTCTGTCATCTAAGTGTTTGCTCCATTTTTTTAAGACAAGGAGGACATTTTGGCTTAGAGAGATTATTTGCCCAAGGACACATAACTGGTAAATTCTAAGGCTTGAATTCAAGTTTAGGAAGGTCTGCTTGCAGAACCTGTACTCTGAACCATGACAGGAACCAAGACCCTCTTTGGTCATAAAGGGAGTCCAAAAAAGTTATCTGAAAATGAAATTATCTGAAAAATCCTTCTGAATTTTTCAGGCTGAGCCAAAGCATCCTTCTTTGTAAAAATCCTAAAGTTTTGATTCCCTTTTATTTATTATAAAGCCGTGATTCATATGGTTAGAACTCCTCAGTGTTAAATTCTTTCTAGTACACTATTAAGTAAATAACAAGGTGCAGAACAGTACAATTGCTTTTGTCCAAAAATGTATATTTGTCCATAAATAGATACCTATTTTAGGACATGTGCCTTTTAAAATAATGGAACACTGGGGATAAGAAGGGGCTGAGATTGGGGGAGAATCCTTTCACTTTTGTACAGTTTTGCATGGATTACATTTATAAATGGGTTAAGGGGATGGGGAGATCGGGGGCCATGTTTTGGTTTGTTTTTATGACTCTTTGGATTTAAAAAAATCAAATTGACATTATTTTTAAAAACTATCTTCTTGAAGTGTTTTTCTACAAGTAGCCTTTTCAATAGACAGCTTAGAAAAGGTGAAGAGTGTGATTGGGGTTATGAAGAAATCTCCCTTCTGGCTTCTGGTAAGGGGTGTCGTTTAAATGAATAATTCTGCATATCACCTTCCACCTGAAAAGCTACTGAATGTTCCTGGAGTACAACAGACAAAGAGTCTCTTTGTCTGTGGGCCAAACCCATACATAGTTGGAGAGCAAGTTGCTTTGAAAAGCTCAGAGGAACAATTGATTAGAGTACTTCACCACTGAGAAGAAGCAACCTCCACCCCCCACCCACATACACACACCCTTGAGGGTTAGTCCCTTTCCACCCTTCACACCTATGGGCCAAAGGAGGAGAGACTCCTTCATCCTATTTCTTTACAAGTGGCCTTGAAGCTTTACAAAGGTGTTTTGCATGAGTACATGGAATTTACATGGGAATTTACAAGATTTGAAGATAGAGCACTTCTCATAAGAAAAAATAATGTTTTCTTGGCTGGGCGTGGTGGCTCATGCCTGTCATTTCAGCACTTAGGGAGGCCGAGGGAGGTGGATTGTTTGAGTCCAGGAGTTTGAGACCAAACTGGGCAGCATGACGAAAACTCATCTCTACAAAAAAGTCAATTAACTGGACATGATGGCTCATGCCTGTGGTCCCAGCTACTTGGGATGCCGAGGAGGAAGGATCACCTGAGCCCAGAAGGTTGAGACTGCCGTGAGCTGTGATGGTGCCACTGCATTCCAGCCTCGGCGACAGAGTGAAACCTCAAATCAAAAACAGAAAAAGAAAAATCAGTGGTCCAGTTTTGTCCCTTTGAATGTAATCCTCTTCCACCCTGGCTGTTTGTTCCTTGATGCATTTTTGTTATGACATGTTTGGTGTGGATTAGTGTCCTTCACCAACTGTGGAACGTTCTCGGCTATCATCTCTTCAGGGACGTCATCCTCACTGCCTCCTCTTCCTCAAGAAGGCAGACCAGATGTGTGTTAGAGCTCCTAGCTCAGTCCTACATGTCTCTTATCCTCCCACCAGGTTTTCCATCTCTTGTTCTCTCTCTGCTGCATTCTGGAAGCTTTCTTCAGAACCTATTTTGGCACTAGTTCTTCAGGCTGTCACATTTCATTGCCTTTGTTTCCCCTTTCTAGATATTTTTTTTTTTTTTTGCTTCCCTTTCAAAATTATATGTGTCAGAAACAAATTCATCCATCCAAAATCAAAGGATGGACATAGAGACGTGGCGTGCAGCAGAAGCCAGACTTTAATGATGGTCTTGAAAGATCGGGTGTCTGACGGGCAGACACTCCCAGAACAATTGTAATAAGCAATTTATCTTTTAGCACACAAGTCCCTCCCCCAGTTTCTCATTAGTGGAGGACTGCGGGGTCACAATCTTTCCTGGACGTCGCCTAAGGAGTTTTGGTCCAAATAAGTTTAAAATAAGGACTTGTTGCTATTTAATTGGAGGCCTTCAGCTTCCTTATTTTTGAGTTTTATTTTCCCTAAGATGACATAAGTACTATCACACCTCCCTTTCTAACAAGTTTTTGGTTGTATCTGCTTCCTAATGCATGATCTTTGTCACATTAGCAGACTTTTTTCAGTTTTATGAAAATAAATCATCTTTTATCTCTCAAAATTCCTGCCTTTTTTTTCCCTATTTGTTTTATTTTCATTGTTTTGTATGGCCCTGCTGTCATTTATTATTATTTTTTATTTATTTTATTTTTTTATTTTTTGAGTTGAAGTCTCACTCTGTCGCCCAGACTGGAGTGCAGTGGCTGCTCCCGGTCACCACAGCCTCGACCTGCTGGGCTCCGGTGATCCTTCTGCCTCAGTCTTCCAAGTAGCCGGAACTACAGGCGCGCGCTACCACACTCGGCTAATTTTTTGATTTATTGTAGAGATGAGGTCTCGCCAAGTTGCCCAGGCGGGTCTCGAACCCGCGGCCTCAGGCAATCCACTCACCTCGGTCTCCCAAAACACGGGATTACAGGCTGAGCCACCAAGCCTGGCTCTCTGTTGTCATTTAAACATGTCAAGTAAGTATGGACTCTCCTTCTCATGAATTACCTTTTCATGTAAGAGTAGGAGATTATTTTGGGCATAAGTCATGGGCATTTGTTTGTTTATAGCTCCTTCTATAAGCCATTGGGTCAGACCCCTCACACAAGAGATAACACAGTATCCTATGGTAGTTAAAATTCCTGCAATTATTTTTAATTTTTATTTTTTGAATCGAAGTCACACTCTGTCACCCAGTCTGGAGTGCAGCGGCTAGCTCACAGCCACTGCAGCCTTGACCTGCTGGGCTCTAGTGATCCTTCTGCCTCAGCCTTCTAAGTAGCGAGAACCACAGGAGCGTGCTACCATGCCCAGCATTTTTTAAAAAAATTTATTGTAGAGACAAGGTCTCACCAAGTTGCCCAGCTGATCTCGAACCCCTGCGCTCAGGCAATCCTCTTGCTGTGGCCTCCCAAAGTGCTGGGATTACAGGCTTGAGCCACCGTGCCTGGCCCAAAATCCTTGCAATGATAACAAAAGATGTTAAAACAGAGGCAACCTTAATTTTCTATTTTCCAACCCATTCTCTTAACCAGTTTGTAAAAGGATTATTGATGCCAGAGTTTTTAGCCAATTCATTAGCTAAAGTGGTAAGTCCCTGTAAAGCCTTAGTGATAGTACCCTCAGGGGCAGTGCTATTTGGAACAAAAGTACAACTTTTTTTTTTTTAACATAACACAAACTTTTTGTTATTGTTGTTCACATTATGTTTAATGCTATCTGATTTTCTCAGGTCATCCTGCTGGTGGCATTTAATTGGCTAGCTACTCCTTGAAGAGTTTTCTAATATAGTTTATAAACCTTTGTTGATTATAGTAAATATAATTACTCCAATCTACATCTGGGTTGATGATAGACTACCAAAAATGCGCTAATTTAAATTCTGCAGCTATTTGGTTTTTAGGCTTAAGTTTATTAGGGACTCCCCTGGGAACCCCTACGGAGTCAATGTACACATTCAAGTCAAAGGACCCTTGTAGTGCTTTCTGAAATCGGTGGAGACACTGAGAGCTCTCTGATGTGGGACAGAATGCCAGTGTAAATGGAATAGCCAACTAGATCAATACACAAATCCCAGTTCAGTTGTGGCAACAAGTCGCTCAGGTTTTTCCCTCCACAATACCACCAAACATCCACTCGGGGTATGTGCACATTGCCATTAGACTCATCATAGACATTTCGGTCGTGGGTGCAGGTCATGAGGTCTCCCACAGGTTCCCTGAACTCTTCCCCCCACCTGGAGAGTCAAGAGGAGTGGTTCACCATTCCTATGGAGAGAGGACTGCCCTTGGATCTGACTTCCATGATATAGGGAAAAGCAGGAATAGGCTTTTACAAGCCTTATTTCCCCAGGCATCCTTGTCTTGGTACAGAGCCATCATGCAATTCATTCCAGTGGGGTTTGTGTTCCAGTCGGGGTAAATGGGACTACCTGCACCTGTGGCCGTCCTGCAGCATGTGCATAGTAATCAATTTTATTAAAAGCAAGCACTGAATATCTAACCCATTTTACCCAGGCCTTGTGTCTCTATAACCAATTTTAATTTCGAGAGATTGTGACCCTCTATATTCAGGTTGTAAATGATCCCATCTCTAGGATTTCCAAAGGGAATAGCAGCAGTCCACCCTTGGTGCTGCATGGTTCTCCACACACACCCCCAGCTAGGACAGGAAGATTCCTGATTACCTGAGATTTGTTCAGGAGAGAGCTATTCATTTACCTGTGACAGCTGCCTCAGTTTTTTGTATTGTTTTTTTTATCTTTACTTGACAAACATTAAATTTTACAGTCAGGTCCTCTGGGCAACTTGTGCACCTCCCACCATTTTTCTTCCCTCCCCTTATTAGGTCCTTTGTTGGTTCCTTAACGTGTGTATCACGAGTCCAACCCTTTTTTGCTGTCCGTATGGCAGCCTTGGTGGTCAGGAGTACTTGATAGGGGCCTTCCCAGCTGGGTTAAAGTCGATCTTCTTTTCAGGACTCAATTAGTACCAGATTTTCAGGCTGGTCTGCAGGTAGTTCAGGAAGAGGGTGTGGGGTAGATGTGGCTTCTAAAGCTTGTTTTTTTGTTTGTTTGTTTTTTGGGTTTTTTTTTTAACCCCACCCTAGAGAGACTGAATTAAGAACTTGAAGAGTTTAAGTATTACAATTTTTGAAAGCATAGTGTTATAACACAGGATTGCAGGTCATTATAAGTTACTTTTTTTTTTCTACAAACCTTTAACATATCATTTTTGACATATTTATATCATTTTTTTCAACATGCTTGAAACTTCTATTTTTGCCCTATAATTTTTTTTATATACCAGTCATTTTATTATAGGACAAAAATGTACCATACATTTTTCTGTACAAAATGATGATGTAAAAACTTTAATTTTTTTTAAAGCTTAGTTTTCTAAGTAATTAAAAAAATCTTCTAAGCCATAACAGCAGTTAGAACTGGATAAAAAGTTATAACCATGTAATCATATACCAAGACTTTATTCATAAATTCCCCTTCACAAACTTTTTCCTGATTTCCACATGTCATTGATGACATGCTTGGACTCTGTTTTGCCCTGTATTTCCCTCTTTTCTAAATAACCAGTCATTTTCCTTTAGGACAAAATTTTATCATACAAAATTCTCTCATATACACAATTATTCTCTTTCCTTTATAACTTTTCTTACCAAAAATATACCTTTATATCCATAACTCTTCTTATATCTCTCTCTCCTACTTACTGATTTCTTTCCATTAAAAAAAAAATAAAAAACCTTTTAAATACCCTCCAGATTACATAAAATAACTTAAAATTTTAGTGAAAACCTAGGAAACAAGAAATTCTGAACTGTATGTTAGATATTAGTATTTTATAGATGAGGCACTTAGAAATATTTTTTCCGTATTATAATTCTTTCTTAATTGAAAGTAACCCAGACATTTAATGAGCTTCTAAAACAATTTTAAGATTTCCAAATCACATGAAGAGCTTACCCATAAGCTTTGTCTTTTTCATATCTCCTTTTACTCATTTATAGCAGCTTGCTTAATTACTTATGAAAACTGATATCTTAGACAAGGTTAGTTATTATTTTAAGTTATTTCCTGGCTAATCATTTTTTTTAACCCTTAAAAAAAAAAACCTTTCTTTTTTTCAGTTTTAAATGAGTTTTCAATGTTTACATTTCAGTTAGAACTGGCTGAACTATATAAGAAAAACAAAAATTTTTATTTAACCTTGAAACAGTGAGCTTATCTCAACACCAGTAGCTTAGTCACCAATAGATTTAAAGCAGGCATACAAGAGAAAAATAGATAGAATATAAAGACTTGATGCTTGATTTAACCCTGTAGTTGCAGGTTAACTATTTGGACTCTGAAATTTACAATTCCAACAGGGATGGCCAGGACCAAATGGCTGGCACCTGTGTTAATTAAGAAATTAATTTGTGTTTCAGCACCCTAATATTCACATGGGGTGTTGTCGGGTTCATTCTTACCAGGTCTCTGATGGGCAATTGGAGTTTTTTCCTTCTCTTGTTGAGCCTCAAAAGCCTCAGAGACATCCTGAGATCTCAGGACTGATTTGTTGATTTCTTTAATTATCAACCCCCTCAGACCCTGTGTTTTTGTTCTACCCTTTTGATAATTATTATTCCACCCAGGATTTACATTTGGGTACTTTGTTTGGTTGGCTGAACTCCCAACCCTGGAGGGTGTTCCCATTTTGTTATGGATATTGCAGCTCTCCTGATCATTTCCCTTGTTCTTGGTACAAGGGCTATTCCCCACCCCAGACCTTAACATTTCCCCAATGGACTATCAGGGTAAGGTTAGAGGGAGAATCTTTATCTCCACCTTTCCTGGGTTTCTTAGACCTAGAATTTTTATTTCCCATTCTCGACTAACTTAAATACCCAATTCCACTTACTAGGAATTTCTCGTATTCCCTGGTTGATGCCCGTGCTTGAGTTTACCTAGGTACTCAACCCCCGAGACTATATTTTCTTTTCTTTTCTTTCTTTTCTTTTCTTTTCTTTTTTTTTTTTTTTTTGAGTGCAGGCTGGAGTGCAGGTGGATCCTTCCACCTCAGCCTTCCAAGTAGTGGGAACTATAGGCACACACTACTGCACCCGGTTAATTTTTTTTTATTTATTTATTGTAGAGACAAGGTCTCACCAAGTTGCCCGGGTTAGTCTCGAACCTGCGGGCTCAGGCATCTTTCTCTTTTTTATTTTAGGTCACCAGTGCTTTTAAAAAGGCTTTGGAAGGCTAAGGCAGGAGGATCACCTGAGCCCAGGAGGTTGAGGCCGTGGTGAACTGTGATCATGCCACTGCACTCCAGCCTGGGTGTCAGAGCAAGACCCTGACTCAAATAAATATAAATATCAATAAAAAATAAATGCTGAACAAATAAATATACTGTAAATATAGGAGTTTGCCTGAAGAAAAGGTCAAGAAGCCGGATGGAAGAGGATAAGAAGGGCTTGTGGTGGGCTGAGTTTACAGCGCAAGGAAGGTAGACAGGAATGTTCTCAGAAGTTACCAGTAGAGAAGCAGGCGCAGGTCGGCTGAAACACAGAGGTGTCAGAGGTGGACGTTCTGGGTCACGGTCTAGGTGTTTTGTTTTGCACAAAGAACAAGGAGGCTCATGCAGGTCGGGATTCTCAAGCAGAACCAATGACCAGACAGAGCCCAGAGTGCGAATCTGAGGCTGAACTTGTTGCCCGCCCTCCACGGTGTCCTCCACAGCTATGCCAGTGGCAGCTGCAGCTGCTTGAGGCACAAAGCTGTCGCTTTCTGGAGAGGAAATCATGATGAGCCAATGAGACTTCTGTGTTTTAGTGATATTTCTTCATTTACAGGCACAGCCTGAGATGACTCCCGAGCAGGGAACACACATTAAAGCACAACAGTCCAGTGTTGCGTTGGCGCCCGGACAGCCCCAGATTCTCTGCTAGCTTCCGGTTTGTGTCTTATTTTAACACTTTGCCCCTAGCAACTGCCTTAATACCTTGGAAGTTCAAGAATGCATCGGAAGGCATGTTTGCTGGAATGTATCCTTCGTGTGCATGGTTTCATTGGGATTCCATTTTCAGGATGCCTGGTCCTCTCCTCTTCTGTCTTCCAACTGTGCCAGCCTGCTCTGCACATGCCCTCTGCTTTCTGGGAGATCTCAGGGCCTGGGAGATGATACTGCGAGGCTAGGTCAGGTCATTGAGAAGCATCCGGACAACAGTGGCCTTAAAATAGCCACAAAACCAAAGCAAAGATAAGGAGCACTGGAAAACAAAGATTTGGTTTTTGTTTGTTTTGTTTTTTTCCTTAGAGACAGGGTCTTGCTCTGTTTCCTAGGCTGGAGTCCAGTGGCATGATCATAGCTCACTGCAGCCTCAAACTCCCGAGCTTAAGGGATCCTCCTGCCTCAGCCTCCTGAGTGGCTGGGACTGCAGGTGCACACCCATGCCCAGCTTTTTTTTTTTTTGGTAGAGATAGAGTCTAGCTATGCTGCCAAGGCTGGAAGAAATTTTTTTAAAGGCACAACTTCCTAGCATAAAGGGTCAACATCCCTTCTCTGAAAAAGGTAATCAGCCATGTTATCATGCATTTTCCCTGCATCAAGCAGAAGCTAAGATCAAGTGAAACACTCATTCGCATGAATTAACTGAAGTAATAGCAGAAAGTACAGAGAGGTTTCAGCAAAGCCACAGGACTCCAACATGGCCCCTAGAATCTGGACTGAGCCCACTCACTCTGTCCACACCAACATTTTCCCCTTATTCATTTCTCTGTCTTCAAGGACCAAATCATCAGCTCTGCCTCCAAGGAGAGGATGGTCAACATGCAACATTTTCTGGTAAAATAACTTCTTGTCAGTGAATTGTTGTGGCTTTGCTTCCCCAAAACTGTCAACTATATTCTCTATTCCAATTTTCAGGTTTGCAGGGTAGATAGAAGACCACTAGATGCCAGGCACATTTTCTTGTGATCACTGTAATATTGACCCAACTCCAAAAGGGTCAATTCTGATTTCAAATGATTTACTTAAAGTCCCAACAATTGGATCTTGATGGACTTCAGGATAATAAATGAGAGCCTTGCAGGAGGAATTTATCCTGAAAACAAATGTTCCTCCCTTTCAAATATCTTTTTTTCTTAGGATTAGTGAAATGTAAATGCACTTACTATCTCCAGTGAAGATCTCATCTAAAATAATCAGTCGGATGAGAATCATGGGTCATTTGCATGGCAGGATAAGATGAAAACCACATTGTTTAACAACAAAAACACAAAGAATCATAAAGTAGTTTCCCTTATGAGTGCAGCACAGTGTTCTGGAGAACACCTTGGCTGACACTCAGACATAGTCTGTGGATACCTCGCACATCAATACCACCAGCACCCAGGTGGAGCAGGCCACCTTGACAGTAGGCCTGGTTCAAGGATGGCGTGTCACCAGAGAGACCAGTGGGGCAGGGCCACTGGCCTCAGGAAGCTGGATGGTCCTGGCCAATGGCTGGGTTTGGTACGCTGACTAGGGCAGGCCCAAGGGGTCTCCTCAGTTGCAGAATGGCCGGAAGATGTGTACAGGTGCCTGTGGAGAGAAGTACATCCCCTCAAGGGTTCTGTCCCCCAGAATATATCTAGGAACATCTGAAGCCCAATCTAGATAGCACTCGAACTGGAACCCAAACTACTGTTTTTGTACACAACACACACACACACACACACACACACACACACACACACACACACTCTCACACTTTCTGTTATAGAAATATCAGAAGACAAATATGGGTCTCCCCACTTGAGAGCACAGGGAAAATGTCCTAGGACCTCACATTTTGGAGCTTGCGGAAGTCCCAGGTCCGGTGCTGGTGATTTTTCATTTCCTTCTCCTTCCTTCTCTGGTTGCTCTGTTCCTGCAGAAGCCGGCCTTTACCGATTGCATCAGCTGGACTTCTTTGCCTTCCAGCTTCTGGCTTGGGTTTTGCCAGTGGAAGCCCTTGCAGGAGCTCAGAGGCTGGAAAGCAAAAGAGGAAGAGATATTTGTTTCCTGTGTTTCTTCATTGCCTCTCTCGTGGTCCAGCAGGGCACATCCTGTGGTCAGAGCAACTGACCCTCTCCCTCTCTCCCCTCAAGCCTCCAAGCTCTCTGTGGCCTGGGCTCATGTGGTTACTGCCCGTTCTCCCTTGAAGACTACGAGTGTAAAGTCTTCTCCCCACTGCTAGTTCCCGGGTACTTCCCCTTCCCTTGCTGTTTCCTTGAATGCCCCACCCCCTCCGTCTTCTTCATGAAACTCTTACCTTTCCCTCTTAGTATCCTGACTGATACATAGGCCTCCCTGAAGATTTTTTTTGGACTCCTGAAAGTCCTGTGCTCACATGTTCATGGCTACCCGGGCATTCCTGGGCCTTCACTGTATAGATCTAAACACCAAGCAGCCTCTCTACTAGTTTCGAAACAGAGAAAAATTTTAAAAAGAAGTCACTTGTAAGTTGAGGACAGCGGAAAGTGTTCATATCACATACCACACAGTTGTCAACTTAAAAATCCACATTAGATACATATAGCCTCGTGTTTCAGAGCATAGATTATGTAATCTCGTGTCAAATAACCTGTTTTCTCTGGGCCTCAATTCCCTCTCTCACTTCCTTCCTTTCCTCTCTCCAACCTTTCTGCCTCCTCTCTCTCTTTTTTTTTTTTTTTTGAGTTGTAGTTCACTTCTGTAGCCCAGGCTGGAGTGCTGTGGCACACTCACGGCCATCCCAGCATTGACCAGCTGGGCTCAGGTGAACCTTCCGCCTCAACCTCCCAAGTGGCTGGGACTACAGGTGCACACTACCATGCCTGGCTAATTTTTATTTTATTTTATTTATTGTAGAGATGAGGTCTCGCCAAGATGCCCAAGCTGGTCTCAAACCCGCGGGCTCAGGCAATCCACTCTCCTCGGCCTTTCAAAGTGCTGGGATTACAGGCTGAGCCACCAAGCCCAGCTGAGCCACCAAGCCCAGCTGAGCCACCGAGCCCAGCCTCTTTCCTTCTTTTATAAGCTGAGGTGGTCTCAGCTCTTACCTAGGATTGCTGTAAGGACTGAGCAAGTTGGTGCATGTCATTCTTATACACATCAGGCCATAAGGACCCTGCTAAGTATTAGCTATCATTGATCATATGTTATTACTAGACATTCTCCAGAATTCTTCTCAGTTGGATTTCTTGGTTTCCCTCGGGCCTTTTATCAACTCAGCACCTGGTTTTCCCAGCTTTCTCATTCCTGTCTCCTTCCTCTCACTTGTTTTCTATTGAGCGCCCCTAGAATGGGTGGGTGGGATTGGGGAGGGCAGCAAATATCCTTGCCATGTTCCATCTGTATAAACAACTCGAGTGTCAGACTCAGCATGTCAGTCCTTCATTGGCTGCCCAATCTCTCACAATTCCACAAATACTGTGCTGGGTGGTAAGATGCTCTTCTTTCCAAGCCTCCCTCCTGGAACCAGCATCTGGGCCCAGGACCACTACATGGCCCTGTAGGCACAAAGTCTGAGGAGATCGTTGGGACATCTAGTCAACCTCACATGGGGAAGGAAGGGGGGATAAATGGTCAGAGAGTGCCCCAAAAGGGAGAAACAGACCAGGGATCTCACTCTGTTACCCAGGCTTGCTTAATCATGGCTCAATATAGCTTCAAACTCCTGAGCCTAAGTAGTCCTCTTGCCTCAGCCTCCCAAGCAGCTGGGACTACCAACTAGAGTTACCACACCTGTCTAATTTTTTTTTTTTTTTGAGTTGGAGTCTCACTCTGTCACCCAGGCTGCAGTGCAGTGGCACACTCCCAGCCACCGCAGCCTCGACCTGCTGGGCTCTGGCGATCCTTCCACCTCAGCCTTCCAAGTAGCCAGAACTACAGGTGCATGCTACCACGTACAGCTAATTTATTTATTTATTTATTGTAGAGACGAGATCTCGCCAAGTTTCCTGAGTGGGTCTCAAACCCGCAGGCTCAGGCAATCTACTTGCCTCGGCCTCCCAAAGTGCTGGGATTACAGACTGAGCCACCGAACCTGGCCTGTGTAATTTTTTTTTATTTTTATGAAAATGGGATCATGCTATGTTGTCCAGGCTGATCTTGAGCTCCTGGCCTCAAGCAATCCTCCCACCTCAGCCTTTTAAGTAGCTAGGATTACAGTTGCAAACTACCACAGTCAGCTATATACTTTTATGTTACTAACATTTAAAAATATAAGCGTATTTTGTGATAAAGTTTTTTTTTCTGAGTAGGCGTCTCATTCTGTCTTCTAGGCTGGAGTGCAGTGGCATGTTCACGGCCACCACAGCTTTGACCTGCTGGGCTCAGGCAAGTCTTCTGCCTCAGTCTTCCAAGTAACTAGAACCACAGGCATGTGCCACAACGCCCGACTAATTTTTTGATTTATTGTAGAGATGAGGTCTTGCCAAGTTGTCCGGGCTGGTCTTGAACACATGGGCTCAGGTAATCCTCTCACCTCGGCCTCCCAAAGCGCTGGGATTACAGGCTTGAGCCACCGTGCCCAGTGATAAAGTATTTTAAAAGATGTAATACGTGTAATATGGGTGAAACTACTAAAAAGCAAAAGGTAGAACTATATATACAGCATTATTACATCTATAATGATTAAAAATCCTATGGAAGAAAATGTACTAAAAAAAATCAACAGTGTTCAAGACCTCCACGTATAATGTCAGTCCACTCAAATGGTATGTATTTGATTCTGCTATTGGATTTGCTTATCCTCGATTCCATGATCTCCAATTTACTAAGAGAGATGGGGGAAATAGAAGCCCACAGAAAAGACAGGAATGCGCCAGGTAAGGCATTAGTCTGTGAACTCATGGATAAAATCCAGGCTGACATTATGCACTGGGTGAATGCTCAGTTTATACTATGGTAATGCCAAGCATCCCTGAGACCTCAGTGTCCCCAGGAGAGTTAGAAAACGTGAAGACTCCTGACGCCATTTTAAAGGCAAGTGGTTTACTCCAGAAGTAGGAAAAACTGTGTCCCTGAGATACTAAGGACTTTGCTATACAAAGGAATCATCATGTAAAACTTAAACATTAGACTGTATCTAATATTGGCAATTATATACGTTTAACCTAATCTCTATAGGTAACACATAGCCATGAACTTGACTAATTGATCCTTTTTGTAAAAATCAGGCCCCCAAATTTCCCAAATTTTATATGCTTCTCATCCCACTGGATAACATATTTTCTTTTTTTTAATTTTCCGACCTCCTCAGAATAGTCTGTCAGGCAAACCATTTGTTCCTTTAGATTCTATTTTTAGAATGGCTTTCCCTTGGACAGGGCCATTAGAGCAGCAGCTGTGAGAGATGATGTTCATTTGTCCATGGCAAAAAATGTGAGGGACACCCAGGCCCTCTCTAAGCCACTTCGATTGCAGCCTTAAGCAGGTGAGCTCTGCCGCTGGAGAGATGGAGGATCCCCTCTCAACCAGCTGGGGCCGGATTTAGGGATATGCACATTTGTGGATATAAAAAAGGAAGAGGACTAGGCCAGATCCACTGGTTCATGCCTGTAATCCCCGCACTTTGGGAAGTTGAGGTGAGAGGATTGCTTGAGTCCAGAAGTTTGCGACCAGTCTGGACAACATAGTGAGATCCATTTCTACAAAATATCAAAAAATTGGCCAAGCGTGGTGACTCATGCCTGTAGTCCCAGCTACTCAAGTGACTGAGGCAGAAGGATCGTCTGAGCCCGGGAGATCAAAACGTTGGTGAACCGTAATTTTGCCACTGCCCTCTAGCCTGGGCGACAGAATGAGACTCTGACTCAAAAAAAAAAAAAAAAAAAAGGAGAAGAAGAAGATGAATTTATAGCAGTATAGCAGCTAATATTAAGAATTATTTTATATGATCAGATAATATCAAAGACTTAATAGAAATGAAATATTTGTGCTAGGTTTTAATCCAAAAAGATTCAAGTATAGATTCTACTCTCAAGGAGCTGATAAGAAAGACACAGGACAGCAAGCGATAAATTTCATATGTAATGCTTAATGTTTTTGCATGCTACATGCTGTCACTCTGCTAAGCACTGTAACATATTTTATTACATCTTCCTAAGCACCCATCGAAGAGGGTGCTGGGAAAACAAACAAGAATAGCAAAAATCAGTTCCCGGTAGATTGTCATTTAAAAATGAAATTTTATCTCATCATTTCCTATCATAGGCCATGTGATCTAATTTTAAACACCAGTCAAATGGAAGCTCGGAGATAGGTGGACATGTATGTCACTTGCTGGGTATTTGGTAATCCAACCTGCACCTCCCTCCTGCCAGCAGCAGCCTCTGCAGGCCACCTGTGACTCTGAAGCCTATCCACAGGATCCATTGCTGTTCTAGGAACTTCGCTCAAATGGACAGCCAGCAGTCTGAGTCTGAATTTCTGAGAAAAGGGTAGAAGTCAAGTGTCTGGGATTGGGAAGGCAGGTAGTCACCAAAGCTTGCTTCATTAAGAGATAAAACATTAACTCTGCTCCAAAGTCCAAGGTAAGCTATTTGTTACATTAAAGGAACCATGTTTCTTCCTAAAGAGTAACTCAGGCGTGGCATCTCTGTCTGGCTCACATAATGTGACCTCAAATTACATTAAAAATACTTCAGATTCACAAATGACTTTAGAGCAGAAAGTGTTCCAACGATGAAACCATCCACGTGACTCCCCACTGTTGATGGTAGTGTTTAGGTCTTGCTTGCCACATAAACTTGAGCAATAACTTAGGGACAAAGACCCTGTCTTAAGGGTGGTATTCCCTAAGGCGATGCTGGGACATAGTGCAGGTTCAATAGATCTTGGCTGAATAGATTCTAATGGTTAATTCCTCATGGTGGATTCCGACGATTAGAGGGAAGCAAAGACATCAGTGCAGAGAATGTGTTCGATTTCTCCTGGCTGGCAAGCAGAGAGTGAACACTTGCCTTTATGCTTTCCCATCACACAGTCCCCTCCCCCAGAGCCGGCCATCTGTTCTGGAATATCATCATTCATGCAGGGATTTTAGACGATGTTTTGTCATCGACTATAAGTAGCAATGATCCAGAAGAGTGATTAAAGTTGAATTCATGGAGCCTCATTCTCGTCCCCTCTTGAGACACATCGATCAGAAATTCGACATTTGGTCATGAACCTGAAGAACCCCAAAAGAAGCACTTATGGAAGAGTAGAGTGTAGTAACGCCAACACCAGCTTGTACTACTCTTTCAACTGCCTTACGATTTTCACCTGCCCACAGAGCCACACACATCGTTCAGGAAGTGTTTACTGAGCTGCCTTCACAGGTGAGTAATCGGGGGCGGTGGGGAGGACAGGGGATCATTAAAACACTGACATCCCCGCACCCAGTAGAACTTATAAAATGGCATGGAGCATAAAACATGTAGTTTTAATATAAGCGGGAAGTGATCGAGTGTCGAAAAAAAGACACACACACAGTGATGAGGAGTTCTTGCAAGAGACTGCGTCCCATGTTTGGGAGGAGGGGAAATGCTTGGAGATGGGCCTTAGTCAATGGGTAGGATTTCCTTATGGATAGCCAGGACAGGTAGGGAACAGCAGAAGTAGAAGCATGGAGGAGGGAACTGCATGAGTACAGTCAGAAAATATGAGTGAGTCATCTGGTTTTACCAGCATGAGGGTACATCAGGAGGAACAAGAGGAAATAAAAGACTCTTGTTGGATTCAAATTCAGATCCTGTTCAATTACAGGCTATAAGTTTAGACTTTAGCCTATGGGCGAGTTTTTGTGCACAGTAGTGGCATTAGAGTTGTGATTGAAGAAGTCTTAACCAAGCTGGGCGTGATGGTGCATATCTGTAATCCCAGCTACTTGGGAGGCCTAAGAGTTTGAAACCAGCCTGGGCAACACAGAGAGATTCCATCTCTTAAAAAAAAAAAGAGTCTGAACCAGTATGTGAACTGACCTCTGAGGACTCCCCAGATGGAAGCCAGAGGGCAAGAAAGCCTACTGATAGCCTCCTGGGGAGGCAACACCTGGCAGAACCCATGGAAGATGTCCAGCACAGTAGATAGTGTAGCCCACTCTGACAGACCGCAAACTGAGGCATGGAGAGACTAAGTTGTCTAAGGCGGTGTAATGATCAAATACTAGAGCCAGGATTTGAGCCCAGGGCCACCGACTTCAAAGCTGTTGCTCTCAAATAATATTAGCCACAACATCACTGCAGAAATGCTGACATCCTGCTTGACAGCATAGACATCCAGTACAATTCTCATGGTACCCACTCCATCTCAGCAACCAATCTTTGGTCATGGGGGCAGAGGATCCAGAGCATTGGAGGTCAATACTGTAAAATGACAGGCTGGGTCAGGTATAGAGAAAAGACTTAGGAAGGTGCTGACCATCAATAAAAATAGGGATGGGTTTAGGTGCTAGAGGATTACAAAATAGCAGGATGAATAATAATTGCATTTTGGTAAGTGCTAGTCAATGCTGGAACATTGCAGTTTATAGATTATCTCAATTTTCACAGCAGTTTGGTGAAGTGGATGTAATCATGGATGTCTAGAGATGACTTCTTCCAAGGTAGCTATTTATCCTTTGTGTCAATAAAGATCTCTTCAAATTGGCCGCCACAAACTACCTCCATAACCTCCCTACCAGGACAGTATTGTTAGCCCCTAACCCTTCCCCATCCCAGACCCTTACAGCTGCCTCCTTCCTCTCATGCCTGGAAGCCAGAAGTTCTGATTCTGTTGCTTTTTGCCTAGCAACAAAAAGATTAGGTTGTTTGAAGCAGGAAACTCAAGTCCAGACTTGATTAGACATGTCTCCCTTTTTTTTTCAATAGTGGCATTTTTCTCCCAGTGGATTAAAAACATATATTTTTTGATTTGGAAATTTTTCATCTCCCATCTCTGTTGTGAATGGGAATGACTGGTGTTGCTCAATGCTCATGGCTCTTAGTTCCTTATCTGTATTATCTCATTTAATCCCCCAAATTAACTGATTGGATGATACTATTATTACCTCCAACTCACAGATTAAGAAACAGATTCAGAGAAATTAATGTATCTCTTGTTTCCTGGTTAGGTAAATGTTCAAAAGAGGCAAAGCCTTTGTTCTTGAATCTTAGGGTTTAGCTAGGACTCACTTATGAGCCCTGTTGAGTTTCATGATGCTGAATATTAACATGGTTCTGTCTAGTCCAGTGCTTGGTAATATTCCAAAATGCATGCTTGAAGCACTTTTAAAAAGTCAGATTTGTGGACCTACAGGTTTTCAAGCCACCTGCCAGGAGCACCATATCACATGAGGCATATTACACGACCAATATCACTTGCAGTCGTAAGCAGCACGGTGTCCAAGCTGCCATGTTATATCATGTTACTTAAAACAGTTGCCTCAGACAGGCAGTGATTTGTGACTGTCCAGCAGTATTTTAAATAACAACATCCCCCTGAGACATTCGGTTTAACTGAATTCAATTTGTTTTTTTAAAAACTTGTCTACGTTTCTTTAAATGGTCTTATATTTGGGCCAACGGAGACACTGACAAAACAATCAATGACTTATCTGCAGTGAGGAGTAAGCCAGCAAGCCAGTCCCTTAAGGAAGTCAAATAACTCAGCATTGTCTTTCCCTTGGTATTAACTTAGGCGATTCTATTGATAAAATGAAGCTGCTATAATCTGAAAGTTCGTGTTCTCTGAAAATTCATGTTGAAATCCTAACTTCCAAGGCAATGATATTAGAAGGTAAGGCTTTGGGGAAGGTGATTGGGTCACAAGAGTTTAGCGTCCTTATAAAATAGGCTCAGGAAACTTGATTCCTCCTTCTGCCATGTGAGGACACAGTTAGAAGCCACCTTTTCTATGAACCAGAAAGTGGGCCCTCACCAGGCATCGAATCTTCCTGTGCCTTGATCTTTGACTTCCCAGCATTCAGAACAGTGAGAACTAAATTTCTATTGTTTATAAGCCACCTAGTCTATGGTATTTTGTTATAGCAGCCTGAAAGGACTAAGAAAAGAATGTGACACCCCCCCCCATTTCTCCCTACACACCCACACACAAAATGTGAGAATACAATACTTTGTTATAGACGTGGCCAGAAAAAAAATCAATTCAGATAAAGAAACCGATTTGCCTGCTAGGGAAAAAATTAATAGGGATTCCTTCAGGAATGAAAAAATGAGAAACAACTTCCCACTTGTGAAAATCTCTTTCATGTGAAGTTTAAACAACAATGGCTTAGTGTCTGTCTCTAATTATTTCCTTAGTGTAAGTTCCTAGCGGTGGAACTATTGTGCTACAGGACATCGTTGGAAGGATTATAACACACATTCCTCAACTTTGTTTTCTTTTTTTTTTTTTACATTCCTCAACTTTCTATGGGAGCGCTGGTTTCCCACATTCTCACCCTCGCTGCTATTATCCAGACGCTTGTGAATTTTACTACGGGAAGGAAGTTTGAATTCTGCTTAGTCTGTCTTCTTTCCTCCTCAGGTTTATGTTGCACACATCCTGGCCCCGCCAGCCTCTTGGGCCTGGTTTCACATTCTATCCCACCATGCTCGTAGCTCACAGGTCTTGCGTGTCCTGCCACGTCTCCTTCCTCCACGTAATATTTACAGATGCATTTCCCTCCTCCTGGAATCTCTCCCCGACTCTGCTTCTCTGCTTGCTGGACTCCTGTCGTCCATGGGCTCTCTGCTCAGCACCCCTTCCTCCAAAATGCTTTCTCCATGAAACTCCTTCAAGCACCTCTCCCCATTAACATTTCATCTACTGTGTAATTCCCTTCTCACAAGTCTGTCTCAACAGCTACCTTATAGCTCCCTCAACCCAGGGTCTAGATGTGCTTTTTGTCGTTCTGTATTTTATTCTCAGCCTAATGGTGCCTAGGACATAGGAGATATCCAGTAAATACTACTTGAATAAGTAAATTAAAATATGAAGAGAAAAGCTGGGTGCAGTGGCTGACACCTGTAATCACAGCACTCGGGAAAGCAGTGGCAGGAGGAACGCTTGAAGGCAGAAGTTTGAGAGCAGCCTGGGCAAACACAGCAAGACCTCTTCTCTACAAATAAAAAAAGTAAAAATAGCCGGGCATGGTGGCATGTGTCTGTAGTCCCAGCTACTTGGGAGGCTGAGGGGGACAGATCACTTGAGCCCAGGAGGTCCAGGCTGTGGTGAGCTATGATTGTGCCACTGCACTCCAGCTTGGGTGACAGAGTAAGACTGTGACTCAAAAAAAAAAAAAAAAGCTAAAAAAAATAGAATTTGCCTTTGAGTTGTTTATAGGTTCAGAAGGAGAGAATAAATGCAAAAAAAAATATCAATAATGCAAGGTAATGTATATTCTACAATAGAATATACAAAGGCCAGCACAGAAAAGAAAAGGGGCAAGGGTCTAGTTTTACCTGGAGCCATCCCAGAAGGCCTTTCAGGTCTGGGCTTCTGAGCTGAGATGTGAAGGGTGAGATTCTTAAAGGGAGTCAGAGGCCTGGGGAGACCACTTGAGGCAGGGGAAGGAGCAGTAGTGGGACCCAGCACCGGGACAGCCCAGAATGCTCAGACAGCGAGAGGAACCTTCTGCGGGTGGAACCACAAGGGCCACTGGAGAATGTACTAGATCCATGGCAGAGACCACATCTTACAAGAACCTGCTGGGTTGGAGGGAAGGTCGCCAAAACTTTATTATGTAGTTTACACAGGGTAGAGAAGACACCAGGAGACTTTGCATTTTAATTTTTTAATTTTCATTTATTTATTTTTTGAGTCAAAGTCTCACTCTGTCACCTACGCTGGAATGCAGTGGCACACTCACAGCCACCGCAGCCTCGACCTGCTGGACTCAGGAGATCCTTCCACCTCGGCCTTCCAAGTAGCTAGAAATACAAGCGCCACCACAACTGGCTAATTTTTTGATTTATTGTAGAGATGAGGTTTCACCAAGTTGCCCAGGCTGCTCTCAAACCTCAGGCAATCCTCTCACTTTGGCCTCCCACAGTGCTGGGTGTGAGCCACTGCACCTAGGTGACTTTGCATTTTTAAAAATGACTTTTGCAAAGTGGAGACTGTGTTGGGTGAAAGGGAACAAAGATGAACGGTGGAGAGATGGTGACAAAGCTGGTGAGCTCATCCAGGAGGTAGATTTGGGCCTGGACAGAGGAAGTGGCCTTGGGGACAGAAAGGAAGAGGCCGAGACAGGACCAGCCACACAACTGCAGGACCCAGAGCAAAGTGACAACACAGGGTCCCTTGTCCAAAGGGAAAAGTGCCATGAATAGTTCATATAAGTCTTTTCCTTTCTTCCATGATCTCTCTTGACTCATCTTGGTGAGTTTTTTTTTTTTTATTTATGTTATTTAATGTCTTTCTCAATAAAGAAAAATTAAATCCTAATTAACATGAATGATCCCCCTCAGCGTGAATTTTGCCCTTCCAGAAGCCTGCTTCCACCAAGACCATTTCCGGCTGCTCACCGCCAGATATACCAATAGACCTGCTACCCTGGGACAGGGACAGCAGCCAGGGCTTGTGCCTGGCACATCTGACCCTGAGTGGTGAGGAGAAGGCTGGGTAGGCTAGGCACTAGGAAACTCAAGAGGAGACAGCCAAGACCCATCCACTGGAGACAGTGGGAGGAGGAGCCACCAGTAAACCCAGGCCCTCAGCCCTCTGGCATGTGCTCCATTATCCCATCGGGCTTCACTTACAAAACAGAAATTTGAAGATAAAACTGTTAAAAATGTCAAGATAACCACAGAGCATTAGACTCCAAGTCTGAATCTCTGCTGAGAAAAGTGGATTTGTGCAAACACACAAGCTGGATGCCCATGAGGCTGGTCCTGGACAGAGAAGAGACATATTTAAGAGGTAAGAATGACAGGACGATGGGCTTCCTTGTGTGTGTGTTTTGTAACGTGGAGATGTAAAGTCTGTACAGAGAGGAAGAATCCTATGACAACCAGTAGTTTTCCTTCTTGGGTGACAGATGGTGGTGCCATTAACCCAGATAGAGGATCCAGGGAGGAACAGGTGTGTTCCTGTGTTTGACTCCTTCATAGTTTGGCATTCTCCACTTACCTATCCTCCCATGGCCAATGGAAGTTGACTTTCTTTCTTTTTTTTTTTTCTGAGTCGGAGTCTCACTCTGTCACTCAGACTGGAGGGCAGTGCAATGGCATGCTCCCGGCCACCACAGCCTCGACCTGCTGGGTTCAGGCAATCCTTCCACCTCAGCCTTCCAAGTAGCTGGAACTACAGGCATGCGCCACCACGCCCCACTAATTTTTTGATTTATTGTAGAGATGAGGTCTCGCCAAGTTGTCCAGGCTGGTCTCGAACCCATGGGCTCAGGCAATCCTCTCACCTCAGCTTCCCAAGTGCTGGGATTATTGGCGTGAGCCACCGCGCCCTGCCTGGAAGTTGACTTTCAAAGAAAAAAGAAAGATTCCTGAATAAGATGCAAGACTTGAGCTTCTGAAAAATTCTAGGTGGAAATCTCTTGTCCCAAATTGAAACCTGAGTAACAGAAAAACCAAATTAAACCTTTTTTATTTTTTTATGAGTCAGGGTCTTTCTTACTCTGTTGCCCAGGCTGGAGGGTAACTGGCATGACAGCTTACCACAGCCTCAAGCGTGAGCCACCATGCCTGGCCAAATTAAGTTACTCTTTAACTTACCACTAAAATTAAAATTTTGGAGAATTTTCCAATAAGGAAAGAAAAAAAACCTTGACTTTTGTAATTCTTCTATTATCTAACGTACACATTTGGATCCAATGTCTGGGTCATAGTAAGGAATTGGCTGAAAATAAAATTCCTGCTAAAAGATTAATCATGGAGATGTCAATTCACAATGATTTAAGGTAAAAGTTTTCTGAAGCTTTCTGTATTTTAAAAACAGACATCCTAGGTCAGGTGCAGTGGCTCATGCCTTTAATCCCAGCACTTTGGCAATAGAGGCAGGAGGATTGCTTGAGCCCAGGAGTTCAAGACCAGTTTGGGCAACATAGACAGACCTTGTCTCTGGATGGATAGATAGACAGATAGACGGATGGATGGATAGATAGATAGATAGATAGATAGATAGATAGATAGATAGATAGATAGATCATAGGAAATAAAATAGGCATCCAAAAGATGAAAGTGAAAGTGCTATTTATTCATTCACCCAGCCCTTGTACTGAGAATCTATTGTGTGTGTCTCTGGAGGCACAGAGAAGAACAAATAAAACACAGGCTGTTCTAGAACAAGAACAAGAATATTCCAGTGGTGAGAGACCTAAAAAAAAAAAAAAATACAAAAACATGATTGTTTCTGAATATTTTCCTGGGATACAGCTTAAGAGTCCAGGAGTACAGCTCTGGATTCCAGAATGTCTCAGGACTCAGCCATTCCTCCAAGGATCCCTGATTCCTTTTAGAAGAATTTAGAGTTCTGGCCAGGTGCTCACGCCTGTAATCCCAGTAGTTTGGGAGGCAGAGGTGGCAGGACTGCTTGAGCCCAGGAGTTCAAGACCTATGTTCTAGGCAACATAGTGAGACCTTGTCTCTACAAACAAATTAAAAAATTAGCCGGGCATAGTGGTGTGTTCCTGTAGTCCCAGCTACTCGGGAAACTGAGGCAGAAGTATTGTCTGAGCCCTGGAGGTCAAGGCTATGGTGAACTATGGTTGTGCCATTGCATTTCAGCCTGGGCAATAGAATGAGACTCCAACTAAAAAAGAAAAAAAAAGGAATTCAGAGTTCTATTGCTGGTGGGGCGGGGGGTGCTGCTCCCAGGTTCTCAGTAAACAGAGCTCTATCTAGTTATGGACACACACAAAAAATAAATTGGCACCAATAATTCCAATTCCAATCAAACACCACAGGACTCATCCTGTTTTTGTCTCTTTTCGTAATCATACCTCCCCCCACCATAGTAAGGAACCTGGTGCCATTTTTCCTGATAGGCCTGCTTATCTAGCCCATCCCCCCCCATAACCAGGTTCTCACCCTTCCTGCCACACATGCTCCTTTCACTCCACCCACGTCTCCACATCCACGCCAGGTCCCACATGTGGGCAGGCGCTCACTCTAATACCTCTGAGCTCTGACAGCCTACACTAGGCCACGCACTGCGTGGACACCTCCTCCCCCTGCTTGGGCACCAACACCTGGAGCCAGGTTCTCCCCTTGGGTGCGTCTTCCTTCCACTCAAGCTCTGATTCCCCCGATCAGCCTGCTCTGGCGTGGACAGACCTCCTTACCCTCCTAGGCTGTGAACTCTGAGACAGGCCACCCCTCCACACGGACAGCCTCCTCTTTGGGCTTTGAGCCTGCAATCTTATCTACCTTGTCAAACAGGAGATATGAGTCAAGCAAGCTAGCAAATGCACTTTTTGAGAGAGTAGGGTGGGAGAGGAAGGTTTCCACGAAGTGGAGCATCTCCTCCTGCCATAAAGCAGTCATTTACTCTTTTTGTTTTTTATTCTTTTTTTTGAGTCTGAGTCTCACTCTGTCACCCAGGCTAGGGTGCAGTGGCACACTCACAACCACTGCAGCCTAAACCTGCTGGGCTCAGGCGATCTTTCTGCCTCAGCCCTCTAAGTAGCTGGAACCACAGACATGTGCCACCATGCCTGACTGATTTTTGATTTATTGTAGCGATGAGGTTTCACCATGTTGCCCAGACTGGTCTCAGACCCAGGGAATCAGGCAATCTTCTTACCTCCGCCTCCCAAAGTGTTGGGTTTATAGGCATGCGCCACCATGCCTGGCTGATTTTTTTATTTAATATAGAGATGAGGTCTCGCCATGTTGCTCAGACTGGTTTTGAACCCCTGAACCCAGTAATCCTCCCACCTTCGCCTCCCAAAGTGTTGGGATTACAGGTGTGAACCACCGTGCCCAGCTGTCATTTACGCTTTAACCTTTCTCCTTCCCTCTCCAGTTTATTAAAGACATGCATCTTCTATTAATCTAAAGCATAACTAACAGCAGTGATCGTGGCAACCAGTGCAGGAAGTTAAAGGAAGTGTTGGTGTACTCCAAACATGATGTACTTCCTTGAGAGGGAGTTAGACAGTAGGCAAGTGAACAGAGAACTCCAGGTCGTGATGGTGCACTGCAGGGTGCAGAGGAATTGAGGAATGACTGGGGAGCAAGGAGGAGGGCATCTTTAAGGAGATGACATTTGAGCTGTGACCAGAGGGAGAAGATGCAGTAAGTTGTGCGAGGAACATCAAGGCAGAGAGACGGACCAGCAAGTACAAAGACCACAAGGAATGTTTGAGGAAAAAAAGCCGGCTGGAATGTGTTGGATAAGGGTGGAGAAGGTACAAGAAGTGAGAGAGGGAGACAGAGATCAGGTCAAGAGGGGCCTTGCGGCCCCAACGATGATAGGAATCACTGAGCATGGTAAGCTGAGAAGGGACAAGGAACTCTCTAGGGGCTGCTAAGTGGGTGTGAGTGGCAGCCCGGAGGCCAGTTAGGAGCTGCTGGAGTCACCTGGGGCAGTGAACATGGAGACAGTGGCAAATCGGGTTTGATTTTGGAGGTGGACATGACAGGACTAGCTGAAACATTGTAAGAGGAGGGACGGGGAGTGACCCAGAATCACTCTTGGGTGTCAGGACTGAGGAACTGAATGCGTGCTGGTGTCATGAGGGCTGGAATGAGCAGACCCTCAGACCACAAGCACTAAATCCAAAAGCCTTCCAATCTTCTCACATCTCCCTCTCATCCCACAAGCATCAGTTAAGGCAGCTTTATTCTTCCATCTGGCATGCATTTACTGATTGCCTACTATATTTCAGGCACCATTTTAAAGTAACATAGCTATTTGGTTAATTTTAGTATGGCTGTTTAAAACAGCTTGATTTGGAGCCCACTTAATCAGTAATCTAAGCTGCTGGTGAAATGAATTCTTTTTTTAGCATTGGCAGGCCATTTGCAACGAATGAAGATGCCTTAGCTCAGTGCCAGCTGTGAACAGATAACTTTGGTCTTCAACTCGTACTATTCTAGAAATTCCTAGGAGATAGCCAGGATAAGACTTGGGAATGCCCTGCCCTTGGCAGACTCTGTCCAGCTGTACAGCTCAGCTCCCACTTGAATTTGTATTTGCTAGAGAGGTAAGACACAGGTTTAAAGAACTCTTACGGAGTGCACCACTATGTCTATTAGTAAGGGATATGCTCAGTCTCATCAGCTTCTTAGAACCAGTTGGTCTCATCACTGCCTTTGTAGGGTGCAGGTCTGAGCATGCACCGTGGGGTGTTTTTAGATATGCAGATCTGAAGCTGAGATCACCACTTATTAAACCCCAGTCATGTAGCATTATGCGAACGAATGGAGAGCCTTTATAACTGAAGAACAAGAAAAAGGAAGGTTTGAAGGGAAAAAAAGAAACCACACGCAGACCCTGACTTATCCAACTGTATAACTATTTCTGCTCTCTTGGAATTACCATTTTAAGATTCTTCAGATAAACAGGTGCAATGCCATTCATTGAGGCTGGCTCACTTCCAAATCACAAAAACATCATCTAGGCTTTGAACATTTTCAGCAGCCATTTGCAGACATTTCAGCTCGTTCCTACTTGAGCAAGGGTGGAGGCCCATGGTCATGTCTCGTTTTTACTCCTATCATCAGTCTCTTGTGTGATCGCAACTACATTGCAGTCATCACTTTTCACAAGTGCTTCCTCGCACCACAGATCTCACCTCCCAAACTTCCAGAGTCACAACTGTTAGACCAGAGTGATAGAATATCAGGTAAATGCTGTTTCCTGTTATAGGGAATTTTGCTAAGACTCAAGGCAGTGGCAAAAAGGCACCAGGACATCCTGTGTCCAGAAGCTGAAGTCAGCCGCAGAGTTGATGGAGAAACGTCAAGTTGAGAACCAACTATTCTGTCCCCCAATCCACTCACCCTACCCCAGTCATTATAAGAAAACAGCTAGGTAGCACAAGGGAAGGGTGTCTCCTCACCCCAAACTCTGGACAGAATGGAAATTTCGCTTCTCTTTCCTGCAGTTCAGTAGAGCTATCCAGGCTGAGCAAGATGAAGAAGAATGGAGAAAGATGGCAGGCTGTGAAGGAGAAAAGGAGCATTCCACACACCTGCCATTTGGCATGGCAAGAAACACAAGTATTCCTTGAATGGAGGTTGAACATGAACATTCACTAGGATTGAGTGTCTCTCTGGTAACCCTCCCAAAAGGGTCACCCACTGGCAAGAGGTGGCAAGGGTAGGGTGGGGTACAGCGCTGGAAAATACCCCATAAGAATTAATTTTATTATAATACAGGTAGTTCTCAATAGCCTCAAAACACATAAATATTGGAATACAAGGCTTCCACTGGGATGTCTAGGAAGTAGAAGGGTAGAGAGTGACTAGAATGAAGAAAGTACTTAATGATGTTTTTATTAGATGATTCAAATAATTTAAATACTATGCAACTGGAGAGCATTATTAGGCAATTCGTAGACAGGGGCATTTCCATACTCATCCCTCCTGGTTTAGTATACGGGAATGAATAAGTGATATTTGATGCTAAAAAAAATTTTCTTGTTACCAAGAAACCAGAATCATTTTTATCAAAATAAAATTCTTTTAATTATTTGTTTTTTTGAGTTGGAGTCTCACTCTGTTGTCCAGGCTGGAGTGCAGTGGCACACTCACGACCACTGCAGCATTGATCCACTGGGCTCAGTTGATCCTCCCGCCTCAGCCTTCCAAGTAGCTGGAACTACAGGCACACACTATCACACCAGGCAAATTTTTTGATTTATTGTAGAGACAAGGTCTCACCAAGTTGCCCAGGATGGTCTCGAACCCCTGGGCTCAGGCAGTCCTCTTGCCTCAGTCTCCCAAAGTGCTAGGATTACAGGCTTGAGCCACCGTGCCCAGCCTAAAATTCTTTTCGAAGCTTGTTTTTTTTTAACATGTGAAACACCTCAGATTTTCCCTTACTACTCTGTTAAGAACACTCTGAAAAAAAAAAAAGAGTTAATGAAGATAAAATAAGGTCATATATGAGGGGCCCTAATCCAATATGACTCTTGCCCTTATAAAAAGAGGAAATTGGCCACAGAAAACATAAAGACTGAGAGATGACCAGGTGAGGACATAGAAAGAAAGTGGTCATTTGCAAGCCAAGGAGAGGTTTCAGAAGAAACCAAACCTGCCAACATCTTGCTGTTCTGAACTGCGAGAAAACAAATTTCTGTCATTTAAGATTTTTTAAAAAAAAGAAGAAGAAGAACTGTGGGGTTAGAATTTTCACTTTGAAAGTAAGTTTCCCGGGCTCAACCTTCCTGGTGACAAGAGCTTATGCTACTGTAATTTCAATGTTTGGTAAAAAGACCAGACAAGTCTCATTGAAAAAGAGCTTTTCCAAAGACTTGGTCATCTCTCAACCATATATATACAATTCTATGTACACCTGGATTTTTTCTTTAATGTCATGCCACTGCCATCATGTTGACATCACATTCCTCAAAAACTTTTCATTTTCTTTGCATGGTTACTATGGACAAAGTAAAACAGTGTGGGTACCACTTAAATTGTTGTGATTTGAAGTCAGGAAAACAAGCTGTGCTCAATATGTAAAAATCACATGAGTGTGTGTGTGTGTGTGTGTGTGTGTGTGTGTGTGTGTAAGATTTTATATATTATATATTTGCAGGAAAACATTTCAAATGCATTTGCAAATACAGATTTGAAAATACACACAAAATATTCAAATTTGAACCTTTTAAGTAGATTTTATGGTATGGGCCAATATGATGTTTACCTTACATCATGCCTTCTTTGCAAGTGAGGATACTTTATTCTTTTTTTAAATTCATCGCATTTTTTCCCATATGTCCTTTTGTGTAGACTAAAAAAAAATGAACATCAATGCTTGTATTATAGAGCAAGATTTAATCAGTGGCATGAAAGATTTAAGAGAAAGCTTGGAACTGGACTATTGAGTGTGCCTGCTGTTGTTTTTCAATATCTGATATTTCTTTGGTTAACCCTTCTTTTTTTTTTTTTTAAGTCAGAGTCTTACTCTGTAGCCCAGGCTGGAGTGTAGTGGCATGCTCACGGCCACTGCAGCCTCAACCTATTGGGCTCAGGTGATCTTTCAGCCTCAGCCTTCCAAGTAGTTGGAATCACAGGCATGTGCCACTATGCCCGGTTGATTTTTTGGTTTATTGTAGAGACAAGGTCTCACCATGTTGCTCAGGCTGGTCTTGAACCCCTGGTTTCAGGCAATCCTCTCACCTCTGCCTCCCAAAGTGAGGAGATTACAGGCTTGAGCCACAGCACCTGGCATTTAAGCCCTTCTTAATACACTTTTTATTCAGAATTTAAGTTCTGTTTCTCGGTGTGACAGTGAATCTGTTGGGTGGAATATTAATTTTGATCTTGGCATTTAGATTTAATTGTAAAGCAATTAGACCAAAAGAAGATTTGAACAGTATGCATGTCCAGGAGCTGAAGCCAGCCACAGCTGATGGAGAGATACCAATTTGAGAACTAATTATTCTGTCCCCCAACTCACCCACCCTACCCCAGTCATTATAAGAAAACAACTAGTTAGCACGAGGGAAGGGTGTCTCCTCTCCCCAAACGCTGGACAGAAAGGGAGTTTTGCATCTCTTTCCTCCAGTTCATTAGATCTATCCAGGCTGGGCAAGATCAAGAAGAATTGAGAGAGACGACAAGCTCTTTAGAATCCACCTGATTCTTTTAAAACATTCTTAAGTTCACTGCAGCTGGATGGAAAAAAATGCTGAACATCATACTCTGTTGTTGTTAGTTGCATGACAGCATTTTGTACAATGTATACTGCCTTTTTGTTGGATATTTCATGTTAAACAATTAGATCTCATGGTGCAGTCACTGTCAGTCATAGTTCTGGATAATTCCTACCCCTCCCCCATGCTTCCTTAGGTCCCTTGCTCTGTTTTGTTTGTCTGTCCAGCCTTGACCACCATCTGATATATGGTGAGAACTGCCCGCTGGGCAAGAGGACCCCAGGAGCAAAGGAGTGCTGTTACCTCTGCCTGGGAGATTTCTTTGAGCATGGTTCCTTCTTGTTAGTCATTGCTGTGCTCACATATCACCTCCTCAGGGGGGTCTTTTCTCCTCTGGACCTCGTGCTCAGAGCAAGAGTATTCACAATTGGGAAGCGCAGAATGAGGAGAAGGGTGGGGCATGAGTCGGGGCAGAGTAGGGGAATGCTCGTGAAATCAAGAAAAATGGTTGGAAGATGTGTGAAGGGAGACCCAAAAAACCCTGGAATTTATTTATGAAAATTGTGTATTTATTCATGTTTAACCTTCAATCACCTTCAAAGTACTCTCCTTTTGAAGCAACACACCTATTAAGATTTTTTTTTTCACTGCAAAAAAGAGTTTTCGAGCTCATCAATTTTTATGCCTTTTAGTACTTCTGTTGTTTTTTCTTTCACCTCTTCCCCATCAGCAAAATGTTTCCCTTTGAGGAATTTTTTTCATCTTGGAAAACAAACAAATGCCACTTGGGGTGAGATCGGGTGAATAGGGAGAGTGATGACAAGATCGTGCTGGTTTTGGTCAGAAGCAGTAGAACACTCAGTGTGGTGCAAGCAGGTGCACTTGTAAGTTGCCCATCAAGAAATGGGCAAATGCACTGAAAGAATCTCCAGAAAAAAATTCACTGAAGTAGAATGCAGCCTCTCACAACAATGCTAGCTGGTATACTGATGCTGATGGGTTCCTAGAACACTTACCTAGTGGGGGAAGCCTGTACTGCAAGGGTCCTGCCCTCCACAAGATAATTCGGTTTTTTTTGGGGGGGGGGGGGTGGTGTCTCCTTGTATAGTTATGGTCAAGATGATGTTTTCATGCAGTGATTAGAACTGAATTCCTGATGTGTCAGCTAGCCTTAGTATGCTAAGGGAAGGATCCTTTGACTGGCTGAGCATGCATAGATCCTATCACTATATGGATAACCAAGCTGTAAGGAGCTGGAGCACTCAGAAGACCTCCAAATGTGTCCTCCTCTTCCTCTCAACCCTAGCTGGCCTTCACCTTTGGGCCTCTGAACTCATATTCCATGTATTGCCTCCTACCTCACCAAGATTCTGGTATCCTTATTTCTAACGTCAGTCTAGGCCCTGTCTAGACTGTCTCCATGGCAGTCTCCATGGCTCCCTTTGCTTGAATACCTGCTCTTAGTATTCTTTCCCCGGACCACATCTCCTTCTACGTGAATCCAGAAGTTGAACTCTGTGTTGACAGTGCACACCCAGAAGGAAGAAATATTGCTGAAAATATTAAAAAGACTTTGGCATCAGATTGACTTGGGCTGGATGCTCCACTAATTCACTAGCCGTGCAGGCTTGACTAAGTCCTGGGAACCACTTCTGTTCCCTGGGGTGATGGGAAAATACCTCTTACCCTGCAGGTTTGGGGCAAATGAAATGATGAATGGACAAGGGTCTCTGGCAGTGCTGGGACATGTTAGCCTGTCAACAGTCATAGCTTTTTCTCTCGGAGCTGCCTTCATGACCTTCTAGACCAGAGATCAGCAAACTATTTCCATGAAGGACCAAACAGTAAATATTTTAGGCTTCATGAGCCCATAGAGACTATCCTGGTTGCTCACTTATGCCATTGATGCTAATTAGGTTTGCAAATTTGGACCCGGGTTGTTCAGGAGTGTGGCATTCCATAATCAAATTGCAACCCAATACTAGAATTACTTTAATTCACTCACTAAGAGATTCTCTAACTCTTTCTTCCCAGGACAACTCTCTTATAAGTCTTATATACAGATACAAATTAAGAAGTTTCTTTGTACCTCATTCTGCGTTTAACTTAGAGGAAAATCTATGCTGACTCTGAGGCGGCATAAACTTGCCTCAGATCTGTCCAGCCTTAGTGTCTCAGGAAGGAGTTGCCAATATATAGCAGTTTTCTGTTAATCACAGAGTGACTCCTTTTTGTTGCAACATAGAAAAGCTACTCTAGGTATGAATTATGGCCCGAAAAATAATCAGAGAAAGTAAAGCATGTCTATATGCCTTATAAGATTTATTAAAAACTTTTACAAAGAATACGTATCACATACATGTGTAACTTGACCTTTCATCTGCAGAGAGCCTTCCTGTATGAAAGTCTGGTTGCTCAGTGCCTCCTCAGGCTCCCCTGACGTATAGCCCGAGCTGAGGCCAACAGCAACCACCAATAGCATTGCTTTCCTCCTTCTTGATTTAACAGTTCATTGTGGCTGGCAGATAATTCTAGAGACATCACCATGGCAAAGAAAAAGACAATGTCATAAAGTGTGTAAAGTGATAAGAAGCAGTGCTGTCACCATAAGGAAACTCTTACTAAGGACCTACTACGTGTCATTTGTCCTTTAAGAAAACCTTTCAAGATAGGTCGACATCACTTAATATTTGGAGCTACCTAGGCTCAGAAAGTTTAAACATCTGCCTAAGTTCATCTAAACAGTAGTTAATCAAGCTGGATTGAATCTTCTGGATGTCCCAGCTCTGGGTGATCAAGTTACTTATACCACACCAAGATGCTCCTTACAAAGACTGGGAAAGGAATTTATAGTCCACACAATTTACTTATGCAGCAAGTAAAAACATGCATATATATACACACACACACACACACACAAATAAAAACTTACATACACACACATATATTTTACATACATGTATACATATATATGTGAGGAACTTTGAAAAATGCAACTCTCAACTTACTCCTTTTTTTTCCCTAACTAAAGTTGCTTTTACTTAATTATCAGTATTCAAAAGATAAATAAATAAACCACTTATTGAATTCATTTGTGTCTAATATTTTGTTGTTGTTGCTAAATCAAATAGTTCAGTGACAGGATATGTTGTATAGGCTTTCCTGAGCTAGTCTGAAAAGCTAAATTTCTCTTCCTTATGATAAATTTCCAAAAAAACTGACCTGCAAATATAATTTGTAATAGTAGTCTATTACATATCAGCGACTTCCAATGCCAATGAGTACAAATTGCCAGAGTATTACATAAAGTAGTATCAATTTTAAAAACTACATTGCATTTACATGTGCTCATTTTACTATACTTTTAGCTGCAGTCTATGATGAAGAGAGATGGAGCAGTGAGCAAAAATCAGTGTAAAACATAACCTTGGCTATACCTTGGAATCAACTGGAGAACTTTAAATAAATATACTGATGCCTGTGTCTTATACCTAGAGATTCTGGTATAATTGATATGGCTGAGGCCTCAGTATCAGGATCTTTTAAAGTACCACTTCCCCTCAAGGAATTCTAAAAAGCAGTTGAGAATGACCAAAAAAATAAATAAAATAATTTCTTCTTTAATTTGGTGGTAAAAAAAATAATTATAGAAACATCACTAGGAAAATGTTTAGTCAAGATGAGAAGACAATATTAATTTGAGCAGCTTTTTAAATTGTAAAGACTTTTTACATGATACATGAAAATATCCTTTTAAAAACAGGGGACCACTGCATGTCAAGACTTTTCTCAGTGCCTTTTGTGTGCTATCTCATGTGGCCCAACTCATACTTAAAAGAAAATGCGTATAGGTACTACGTATATATAGGAAAAGTAGGAAAACCAAATACAAACGAATCCAGCAGAAAATTCAAGAAAAAAGATAATAGCAACAGGTAAAATCAAAGAAAGGAGACAGTGAAAGAAGGAAATAACAAAGATAAAGGCAGACACCAAACAGATGGGACATTAAAAAAGATAGAAAGCAATTACTAAAATCAAAAGTTGAAAAAAGGAAATTGACAAATCTAATCTAGCAAACATGATCAACAGAAAAAGAGAGATAACATATAACCAATATTAGGAATGAAAAAGAGTCTATAACTACAGATACAGTGGTGAATGTGACAACTCTAAGAGTATACTCCAGTCAATACCAACCAACTTAGAAATTATAGAACTTTTCTCCTCAATTTTCTAGAAAATCACAAATTATGAATGTTAACTCAAAAAGATTTAAAATAGCTACAAGAACAATAACTGTAGGTGAAAGCAAAGAAATAACTATTTATCTACCTCTAACAAGAATATCTACTTCAAAAATGAAGCATCAATTCTTTCTCTTTAAAGAAGTCATAAATCCTTTAAAACTTCTAGAAAGTCTCCTTTAAATTTCCCAGGACAACTCTTTGGCCAGAATTTAATCACATGGTCAAGAGAGTTTAGAAAAGATAATCTTTTCATTGGAAAGACAAAGAAAGGGTGCAATTCACATTACAGAAACAAAAAAACCAAATATCACATGTTCTCATAAGCAGTCAGTCCCTAAACACTGGGCATCCGAGCACAAAGGTGGGAACAACTGACTCTGGGCACTACTAGTGGAAGGATGGGGGAGGGGAATAAGGGGCACACAACCATCCATTGGGTACCATGTCCACTACTGGTGAGTGAAAGGCTCACTAGAAGCTCAAACCTCACCTGCACACAATTTACTTATGTAGCAAATCTTCATATGTGCCCCACAAATCTAAAATAAAAATAAAGGCCGGACACTGTGGCTCATGCCTGTAATCCCAGCACTTTGGGAGGCCAAGGGGAGAGGACTGCCAGAGCCCATGGGTTCGAGACCAGCCTGAGCAACTTGGTGAGATCTCGTCTCTACAATCAATCAAAAAATTAGCTGGGCATGGTGGTGCATGCCTGAAGTTCCAACTATTTGGAAGGCTGAGGTGGAAGGACCACCTGAGCCCAGCAGGTTGAGGCTGCAGTGGCAGTGAGCAGCATGCCACTGCACTCCAGCCTGTGCAACAGAGTGAGGTTCTGACTCAAAAAATAAATAAATAAAAATAAAATAAACTGCTGAATGAGAAAAAACAGGAAGGGTGGAAAGGAAGAAGAGATGAATAGATTGGGAGGAACCTAGATATATTTACTAAACCAGCAATCATCAACTAGATAAAGTAATGGAAGAAAGACAGTATAGTAAAAAGGAAAAAGCTACAAAATAACATAAACAGGAAATGCACACTTTTTTAAAATTATGAAACCTTATTGAAGGATAAAAATAATACCTAAATGAAAGCATTAGCTAATTCAGTATTCCAAAATATCAATACTTCACCAGTTAATCAACAAAGTAAGATGCCTATCAGAATTATAAGAGAGTTATCTTATGGAATTTTTCAAGATGGTTATAAAGTTTAGTGGAAGATAAAATTCACAATAATAGTCAAAGAAAATTTGACAAAGAAAAACAGCGAGGTGTCAATTGTCCTCCCAGATATCAGAACATACTCTAAAGCTACTATAATTAAAACTGTGTGGTATTTGGCATAGGAGTATATAAATAGATCAATAGAATAAGAATCCATTTAATTTAATTTAGTTTAATAAAGAAGCATTTCTCGCCGGGGGCAGTGGCTCAAACTTGTAATTCCAACCTTTTGGGAGGCCAAAGTGAGAGGATTGCCTGAGTTCACGTGTTCTAGATTAGCCTGGACAAATTGGCGAAACCTCATCTCTACAATAAATCAAAAAATTAGACTTGGTAGTGAGTGCCTGTAGTTCCTGCTACTTGAAAGGCTGAGGTGGAAGGATCGCCTGAGCCCAGCAGCCCAGCCTGGGCGACAGAGTAAGACTTCAACCTAAAAGAAAGAAAAGGAGCATTTCTAAAGAGTGGAAAAGCTTAGACTTCTTAGTAAATGAATTGGGATAATAAGAAAAATAGCCAGGTTAGATCCATAATGCTTCTTGTTTGACTTCACCAGCTAATATTGCATAGAAATTGGAGGATTTAACTAGGGAATAACAGATGTAGAGAAATAGCAAATACCGTGCATAGTTCTGTGTGTTGATATATTCAATTATGTTATCTGTTGCTACCTCAAAAAAGGGAGTAAATTTTCAGACTCATGTAATTTCTGTGTGAACCCTCCCTCCACGAATGCTATATGTTATTCAAAACAGTTCAGAATTCATTTATTCATTTGACAAGTATTTATAGTTCCATGAATGGGGCACTTCTAGGCGCTGGGAATAAAATAGTGAACCAAATAAAGTCCTTTCTCTTATGGAGTTGGCTTTAATAAGATAAATAAATAAAGTCAGGAAATAAGTAATTGAAGAAATAAATAGAGAGAGATAAGCACAGTAGAAAGCTATTGTGCAGAGTAAGGAAAATAAGAAGTGTCAAGGGACAATAAGACCCGTAGATCCAGACAAGGGGGCCCCAGGCTCTCATAAGGTCTAATAGTTTTACTGATTGCCTTAGAAGCTCTAGAGTTTGGATTTGACAAAATTCATTTATTAAAGTTTCTCTCTTCAACTGTGAAACTGATAAGTACTCAATAGAGAAAATTAGAAATGTGGAAAGAAATTACCCCAGTCACCAATGAACAACTGTTATCATTTTATTTGCACCAATTTTCATTCTTTTTATATTGGCATAGTTCCTTTTCCGTAATTGTAATTCCATGATGTAATTAACTAGGAATACTTTTTTAAAGAATAAATGACTTCCTCATGCAAAGCTGTGTCTCCTCCAGCCATGCTCCACCTCATGGTGCAGGAATTCTGAGCACCAAGGGGACATGTCTACAATCAGCCCACAACGTTCCCCCAACAACTACACTCTGAATTGCCCAGGAACATGGAATGTCCTGGTTGGCCTCATTCTTCCAAAAATGGAGTGCGGGGCAGGTCAAAGGTAGCTTTAGAAAAAGAAACGTTGAGGGAGCTGGAAGAGGCTGACTAAGGCATTAACGTGTGTACAGAATATCCTACTGTGCCTCTCAAATACTTAGACACAGCATACACGGGTCTCTGTTCATACTCCTGTCCAGTTCTGCGTATGGTCTGACCAGGGCAATTAGAGCTGGAAGTTCCTATTTTATATAAGCAGGACATGAAAATCCTCTTTGTTAAGATGAATGAAGAGCTGATAGAATGAACATGTGAGGAAAGCAAACTGAAAGTAATCCAAGGCTGGGCATGGTGGCTCATGCCTATAATCCAGCACTTTGGGAGACCAAAGTGAGAGAATTGCCTGAGCCCACGAGTTCGAGACCAGCCTGGGTAACTTGGCAAGACCTCATCTCTACAATAAATCAAAAAATTAGCTGGGCATGGTGGTGCGTGCCTGTAGTTCCAGCTACTTGGAAGGCTGAGGTGGAAGGATCGCCTGAGCCCAGCAGGTCAACGCTGCGGTGGCCATGAGCATGTCACTGCACTCCAGCCTGGGTGACAGAGTAAGACTCCAACTCAAAAAAAAAAAAAAGAAAGAAAGAAAGAAAGTAATCTAGAAGAAAAATAAATAAATAAATCCATCCAAACCCAAGCCATATACACATTTGCGCAAACCAGAGCCACTTGAGAAATGTTGCTTGGAAATTTTTTTTTTTTTTTTTTTTGAGTTGGAGTCTAAATCTGTAAACCAGACAGGCGTGCAGTGGCCGCTCCCGGCCACTGCAGCCTCGGCCTGCTGGGCTCCGGCGATCCTTCCGCCTCAGCCTTCCCAGTAGCCGGAACTACAGGTGCGCGCTACCACGCCCGGCTGATTTTTTGATTTATTGTAGGGATGAGGTCTTGCTTGCCCAGGCGGGTCTCGAACCTGTGGGCTCAGGCAATCCACTCACCTCAGCCTCCCAAAGGCATGGGATTACAGGCTGAGCCACCGAGCCCGGCTACTTGTAAATTTTCTTAGGAAATCTCAGTTATGCAAAGTGTGATCTGTTCAGTCTTTTATATGGAATTATAAGCCCCTAGCAACCTCCACATAGCTGAGGTGGTGAGAGCGATTCCAGCCAAGGCCTGAAATGGAATGGCTGAGTGTGCAGTGAGGTCAGCAGCTATGTGTGGCACAGGAGAGAAGGTTCCTCACGCTGAACTATAATTGGGTGTATGAATGCCACCAAGGCAGGCCAGACCCCAGTAAAAGGAAGGCCCAAACTGAACTTGGTAAGTCTCAGTGGCAAAAGTTACACTAGCATTTCTGTCCATTTGTGAGAAGCTCACGGCTCCTTATAAAACAAACCCCCAACAAAACAGCTTTGCATGAGGAAGTCATTTATTCTTTAAAAAAGTATTCCTAGTTAATTACATCATGGAATTACAATTACGGAAAAGGAACTATGCCAATATAAAAAGAATGAAAATTGATGCAAATAAAATGATAACAGTTTTTCATTGGTGACTGGGGTAATTTTTTTCTACATTTCTAATTTTCTCTATTGAGTACTTATCAGTTTCACAGTTGAAGAGAGAAACTTTAATGAATGAATTTTGTCAAATCCAAACTCTAGAGCTTCTAAGGCAATCAGTAAAACTATTAGACCTTATGAGAGTCTGGTAAGCTACTTAATTAGGAAAGAAATACATTTAAATCAGTAACTGTCATACAGTGGCAATAATCAACGAGAATGATGATTTGGGGGGAAAATATATATACATATATTTATGTACACACATCCAGGAATAAACCTAGCAAGAAATATGCAAAATTCATGTTTGTGAAGACTACAGAAAATATTTATCTGAATAAATGAAGTGGCATACCTTGTGTCTGAATGGAACATTCAATACTATAAAGATGTCTATTTTCCCCATGCTAGTGGACCATTAAAAGGTAATTTCAGTGAAAATTTCAATGAGACTTTGCTTTAGAACCAGACGTGGAAATTTTAAATCCATCTAAAGACAAGTAGAAAAAAAATTCATAGCCAGGAATGGTGGCTCAAGCCTGAAATCCCAGCACTTTAGGAGGCTGAGGAGAGAGGATTGCCTGAGCCTAGGGGTTCAAGACCAACCTGGGCAACTTGGTAAGACCTGTCTCTACAATAAACAAAAAAGTTAGCCGGGCGTGGTGACGCGGGCCTGTGGTTCCAGCTACTTGAAAGGCTGAGGCAGAAGGATTGCCTGAACCCAACAGGTCGATGCTGGGATGGCTGTGAGCGTCCCACGGCACTCCAGCCTGGGCAACAGAGAGTGAGACTCAAACTCAAAAAAAAAAAAAAGAAGAAATGTATTTCTTTTTAAAGGAAGAACAACTAAAGAATAATGAAAACAGATTTGTCTTTCTGATACAGAGACCAGCTAATGTCTGTCCATATTGTCATAGCCCCCAGAAAAGGGCATGGCAAGGGCTCAAACGCTCCTGTACATTCTTGAACAATATTTCTGAGAACTAATAAAAGGTGTGCTTCCCCTTATCTCCTATGTACTCTCAGTAAGTAGCTTCAGGGGATCCTTGACTTCCCTGTAGTCTACACCCAATCAAGTTAAAGTTGCAAATTGCCATTTACTCCCTTTTTCTGAGTGATCTTAAGTTTGAGTAACATAGTATCAATGTAATCTTAAGTCTTGTGATTTGTATAACTTTTGTGTAATGCATGATGTCTTAGGCCTTGTAAATTCCCTTTACTCTATGGCAAGCTTGATTAACACTTCTGCTGGGCCCTGTTTATAAAAACTATGAGATACCTCTGATACCTGGCACCAGGGAGTCTGTACCGAAAAATGTCACTCCCGATAAATGCAGCTGAAACTCAAGTTCTGTACAATGCTCTGCTGGTCACATGGCTAACTTATAGGTACTAACAACTCCGGGCTTATAAAAGTGAACTGTAACAGCCTGGAGGGTGAGCAGAACAATTTTAGAATGACCTCGAGTCCGGCTCTGCTCCCTGGATTTGAACTCAGAAATAAACTTCTTTCTACCGGTTCCCTGCCCCTTGATTTATCGGTATCAAGGGTGAGCAGTCGAACGTTACTCAGACCATAATATTTCCAGATGTTCTGCAAAACTACAGAAATTCAAACAACTTTGGGCCATCTCAGGAAAAGGAGGCAAAAGGAGCAGATGAGACTTGAGCACATGTGGGATTGATCGCATCATAATGAAAAAGGAATTTCAATGAATGATGCTGAGAATGGTATTCAGAAGTAAGAGACACAAAAAAGGAGCTCTGCTTCAAGTCATCAGTTTACCTTATATGCAGTATATATATATATATATATATATATATATATTTTTTTTTTTTTTTTTTTTTTTTTTTTTTTTTTGTTTCTAAATATTTTTCC
>CAUYQG010036319.1:0-11130 GCA_963574415.1 Tarsius wallacei | reverse complement strand
TTTGAGAATGCTATTTCTTGCTGGGAGCATGACTGTTTCTGGTTCAACTGTTTCTTGTTCCTTGTTTGAGCCACCAACCCCCCCCCCCAAAAAAAAAGAAAACAAAATCCATTCTCCCAATTGGCCTCTTACTCTTTAACTAAAAATCAGCCCAATACTACCGCAGCACTGTGTGAGACATCATCTCACTCCTCTGCTGAAAAGCATTTAGAAGCTTTCTTTGGCGTTTACAAGAATCTCTTTATTATGAGATGACAGCCCTTCATGACCTGGCCCCTGCCTACTTCTCAAGCATGTCTTGTTTCTTGGACTTCAGTCATGTAGAGGTGATCAAATTCTCTAAACCGCTCCCAGCTCTTTCCTGACGTGTGGATTTCTTTGTTTTTTGGGGGGGGGGGTTGGTGGCTCAAACAAGGAACAAGAAACAGTTGAACCAGAAACAGTCATGCTCCCAGCAAGAAATAGCATTCTCAAACAAGAATAGTTTGAGAGCATTTATACAGAATCTAAGGAAGTCACAGAGGCTGTGCAGTTCATTGGAGATGAAAAACATGAAGAGCCATTTCTACCCCAGGGGCAAAGACACAGCTAAAGGCAGGGGTCACTAGAATATGGAGCAAGGATTCTGCCTCCTGATGGGAATGAGGCCTTCTCTGGAGGGTCCCTGCAAGTCTACGGCCACCCTGAAGGGACGAAGCCCATGGAACACACACTCAAACCTCACTCTTCTCCCTCCATCCAATTTCCTGCTGGTACTCTCCGGTAGCTAAATCCAACCAGATGCCTGATGACTAGGGAGTTTATGGACGTAGCTTATATGGCTCAGTCTGCCGAGGAAAAATGCAGGATGGAGAAGGCTGGCAAATAGATCTGGTAGAGAAAATGAAAAAGATGTCACCCAGGAGGTGAGATTGGAGACAAAGATGAATTCAAGATATAGAATCCCCATGAGGTGCAGAGGTATTTTATATGGAGAGACGGGGAGAGGGAGGGCTTCACCATGACCTTGGACTTTTGGTTGGAGTCATGAGGTTGGTCATGGTACCATTTACTGAGATGGATTCTGAAGGAGATGTTTGAGATTCATAGGCGTGTCAGTGTAAGACATTTCAAGGGCAACCAGGTGGAGATGTCAAGTGAGAAAGTAGATGAATTAGACCTGCCCTCAAAAGACACATCTTAGCTGTAGAGATAAATCTGAGAGTTGTCAGACATGCATAGCGTTTAGCAAAAGGCTAAAGACTATTATCTAGAGAGAATGTTTGAGGAAAAGAAGGAAGAAATTCTATTTTCAAGTTCTGAGATCAGAGAGAGGAGACAAAACCAATACAGAATCCAGAGCAAGTATAACCAGAGTGGTAGAAAGAAAACCAGGGATGCATGAGGTTACAGAAATATGTTCCAAGGAGGACTGTGGGCCACTTGTGATGAACACACATTTGAAATGAGAGCACGTCAAGATTCATTTCAGTAAGTAGAGAGGGCAGAAGCCAGATCAGTATGGGTTGTTCAAAAGAGGCCAGTGAGCCGGGCTCGGTGGCTCAGCCTGTAATCCCGCGCCTTTGGGAGGCTGAGGTGAGTGGATCACCGGAGCCCAGTAGGTCGAGGCTGCGGTGGCCGGGAGCGGCCACTGCACTCCAGTCTGGGCGAAATAGTGATAATAAAACTAAAAAAAAAAAAAAAAAAAAAAAAAAGAGGCCAGTGATACCGGTTTCACTCTGTCTTTTGATTTTAACAACTGAAAAGAAAATAACGCTCAGAGGTATTGAATAGCTTCTTTATTCAGTTCCTAAGAATTTGGATGCAGGTCTTTGATTCCAAAGCCCGTGTTCTTTGCATTCTGCTGAGTAATTCTTCAACTCTCTGATTCATGCTGCTTGGGGAGAGGTTGGAAAGGGACTGTGGGTTATCATCTCAGCCCAGGTTTCTGCCAGGTTTGACCTTCTCTCAGCTCTGGATCCTGAAGGCAAAAGACGAGGAAAGGCTTCCCCTCCAAAGGGGAAAAAAATAACATAAAATAAATGGCACGATATTAATCTTGAGACCATTTACAGTGAGGTGTTAAGTGGCCCCCTTGGCATTAACAGCAATGAGCTTCGAATATCACTTGTACAGCAAGCTGCTTAGCTCTGCAGATAACAAGTCACAGCAGGCCTTCTTGGGTTGCAAATGTAGTCACTGTTTGCCAATTAACTCTTTCCCACATTGCCTTTTATATAACCAGCCAGGAAGCTTTGCTGAGGCAGCAGGACCTGCAGGAGGGAAACAGCACTGGCCTGGGAGTTGGAAGAAAGAATACGCTAGAAGCATCCGTGGTGGTAGTAACCCGTAGTAGTAATAACAGTGGTGGGAAGGTTGTTAGGGAGTCAGAGCCCTTGGAGGCTGTCTGTTTTCTGAAATAAATGTTCACGTGTTCTGAGCTTAATATCAGTCCATGTCAAAGGCGAGGCATTGTTCTTTCATCTCAAGAAAGTTCAATTTGTCTAAGTGGTTCTGCGTATGATCAGTGGTCTTCCAAAGTACATTGCCCACCGTCCTTAATTCGTTTGTGATGCTATGAACAAGTTTCCTCCATCTTTTCCAGGAAGAGGTGGCTTTGTGTCCTGGAGAGAGCCACTGACCCATCTGCTGGAACCATGACTTCCAGCAGGTGAAATATCACAGCTGCATAGATGTCTGCCTACTTAACCTTTTTGCAACATTTGACATGATTGACCATCTCACCTTCCTAAAACAGGTGTCCTTTTGCCTTTCTGACGCCACTTTTTTCTGGTTTTCCTTTGACCTCACTAACTATTCTTCCTATTTTCTTCAACCTATATGTGTTAAGGTATCCTGGGGCCCTTCCTGGGCTCCCTCCATTTCCCCACTTATGTTTCCTCCACAAGAATCAATTATGTAACTTATCACCCAAGACAGAACTTATCACCCAAGACAGAACTCTCAAGAGTGCCAAAAATGCTAAACCAGGCAAGAAGTCTTGCAGGGCCACAGATGTCTTTCCAGGTGACCACATCCTCTCTGTGGTAGAGATTCTTAAATCTCTCTCTCTACAGACTCGCAACTCACATACTCAGAGGTCAGTTTGGCATTGTTGCTTGGGTTCAGGTACACACCTCCAATATAACGTAACCAAGACAGAATCCTTAAGTTTATTTTTGCAAACTTGTTTCTTCTCAGTCTTCCCTGTCCTAATAAATGGCTCTACCATTCATCCGCCACTCATAAAACCAGACATTGCCTTTGACTTCTCACTCTTTCTTCCCTCATATTGAATCCATCAGCAAGTTCTGTTGGCTTCACTCCCACCATCTCTCAACTAGATATGGCAGATATCTTAGCTGATCTTCTTCCTTCTTTGCTTACTGGCTCTCCACACACTCTTGTCCAAACTTTGAATAACAGAGATGCTTCTGACTTTGATGTGCAAAGTTCTCTATAATTTGGCCTCTCCCACATCCCTGGTGCCATTTTCTTCCCCAATCCTTCCCTCATTGGCTTTTTTTTCTGTTTCTTGGGCACCCAAGTCACACCCCTACTCTTAGGGCTTTGCGGCGGCCATTCTCTGTACCGTGTACATTGCGTGCTGTGAGCCTCAAGGGCTGGCTTCTTGATATCCAGAACTTGGCTTAAATGATACCTCCTCAGACTGCCTTTTTCACCTGGAGTTCCTCCTCTGAATCACAGAACACAGCAATGATTTGAGGAACTTGCTTTTTGCTTTAAAAAAAAAAAATTCTTTCAAGGATAACTCATACTATTCTAAAAACACCGAAGATACAATATTGCATCCTGGGTAGGATTGATAGTTGAGGGAAACTGCTAGGGGAGGGAGAGGCACACCTCATCAACAAGGGTACCTGCATGATCAATGTTTATAAACCTAATCCTGAATTGTGCCCCACATCTTTATAAAAAAAATTTTGTTTTAATATATTACATCCTGTGAATGCTTTAGAGCAATTGGGCTTAATTGTCTCGAGGAACCCCAGTTTAATAAGATAAAATACGCTTTCTCTTTCTCATCACCTATTCTCGTCCTCTTCAAAGTGCTTATCCTAGCTGGCATTTTCCTTCCTCTGTTTCCTTAGTTGTTTATTTGCCACCTCTTCTGCCTAGATTATAAACTTCATAGGAGTAGAGAGTAGAAACTTCTTAAGAGTATGTCCGTTTTTTTTGCTGGCACATAGTATGCATCCAGCAAACATGTGTTGAAGAGAGGGACAAGGAACCTGGATGGAGAACCTGAGGTGGGGAGATGAGGACTCCCCTCCACTCCTTGCTAAGGCTGGCCTTCATGACACCACTGACTCCCCACGCATTAACTTCTTCTGTTATACCGTCCTGCATACATCTCTGATCATCTATATCCCAATCTGTATCATTTCATTGTTGTATCTGTTTATTGTTTCTCTCCTCCCCTTAGAATGTGAGCTGTACTCTATTCACAATAGTAAAAACATGGAACCAACTATGCTGCCCATCGAAGCTAGACTGAATTTTAAAAAATGTGGTCCATATATACAATGGAATATTAGGCAGCCATAAAGAAGGACAAACATATGGACTTTGTAGCAACTTGGATGGATTTAGAGTCGATCATACCCAGTGATCTATCACAGAAACAAAGAACAGAGTACCATATGTTCTCATTCATAAGCAAACTTGAACAATTATAATACTATAAGAAAGGAAACTGTCAGGGGGTGACGGTGGGATTGGCAGTTGAGGGAAACTGCTAGGGGAGGGAGGGGCATACCTCATCAACAAGGGTACCTGCATAATCAACATTTGTATGCCTAACCCTGAATTTTAGCCAACATCTTTATTTGAAAAAAAAAGAATGTGAGCTGCAAAGCAAAACCATATCTGGCTTGCCAGCCTACGTATGCCCAGTGTCTCACCAAGTGTCTGGCACATGGAAGTCTTGTGTCTCAATAAATGAAAATAGATCAAGTCTCTGAGGGGAGAGACTTCCGTCCAGGCTGAGTCAGCATGCACCTTGCACAGGCCTCTGAGCTCATAGCTAAGCCTGCCCCGTGCCATATTTTCTCACCTGTGAAATGAATACCCTCGAAGACCCACCTTACGTAGCAAAAGGAATAAAGCAATCTATGTGTAATTATTGCATGTGATCTTACATTGGGCTCCCCAGGAGAGTCTCTGAAACAAGGGGTTCGATGCAGCTAATTTATTTGGCAATGAAGGTCACACTGGTGTGAGAGTGGGGAAAAATAAGACAGCCGGTCAAAGGTGTGCTCTTCAGCCAGCTGCTGGACAATGGAGACTAGTCCCACTGAGAAAACTGGAAGACAGGGCGGAACACGTGCCTGGGATTGATCCCACCAAAGAGAGGGAGTTGGAGTATTTATACACTTGCCAATTGTTGACGGAGGGCCATTCCTAAGGCTAAGAATGCCTTGCTGCTTCAGGCTTTTGCCACAAGGGTGAGAAATCTGGCTCTAAGAGAAAGACCTTAGAAGGTGAGCTGCATCATGAAACCGTATCTGGCTTGCTAGCCTGTGTATCCCCAGGGTCTGGCACATGGAAGTCTAGAAAACAAGAGCTGGTCCTGGAAATTGGGCTGGTGTGCCCTGTGGTAAGGGCAACAGGATAAGGGGCAGGGCAACGGGATGGGTTCCAGAAACATCTGTTCCAAGTGTTTACTGGATGCATAGCAACCTACACTTAGCGTGCACTTGATTCTGTCCATAAACCCTCTGAAAGGTTACACAAACAGTGGATAATTTATATGTGTTGTTGTTTTTTAATCTGCTAAACCTTAATCAGATATTCAGAAGGATCTGTGACCCCATATCGTTAAGAGCCATTGGTATATGAATCTACCTGACTTCTAGCTTGTCCTTTTTTAAAAATCAACTCAGAAATATTGTTGAGTGTGCCATAAAGGAAGCATGAAAGCTGCACCCACCAATGACCTCAAAGCAGTCTCAAGGGAAGGTTTGAAAGCGTTCCCACCCATGAGAGTGGAGATCTGAGCCAAGCGGACCTCTCTCTCCAAGAGGGAGAGACCTGACCCCAGCATCTTCCACATGTGTAGAAGAAGGCATAATAACCTCTACCTTACAAGGCTATTGGAAGAATCAAATGGCACAGTAAACAGAATATATTTAATCACCTAGCAGGGGCACCTAGCACCACAGCTTCCAGAGGGCGATGCAGAAAGCACATTTTTATTTGTCATTTGGACACCTCGAGTAATTGAACACATAAATACATGTTGGGATGAAATTTAAGTGGAGGGGAAATGAGTGACAGAGTGAATGGGCATCTGGGTCACAGTGATTTTTGGCCTGCTGGCTATTTCCGCAGTGGCCATTTAAAGCCAATGACACAGGGAGAGTGCATGCATTAAATTTAGCAGGCCAGTGTCATTGGGATGGGACTCTCCAAGTGCTTCCATGACCCCGTGATGATGGAGACAGCTGGAAGGTCAGAAATAAGGACATGCTTCAGATGAATTGCCAAATATTTCCTTGATGCAGGAGGTGGAGCCCGATAGACATTGGTCTACTGACAGTTGTCTACGGAATGCCAAGTCCATGTGCTCAGCTGAATAAATCTCAATCTTAGGTACGCTATTAACTTCTTTAAGTGGCTTTCCTAGTACCTCTTAGCATTGTCACATATCGGGGAAACAGCCACCCAGAGAAGGTAAATGAAACCACAGCCCCATAGATGTCTGGGTCGGAAGACTCTTCAAACAATTGCTTGGAAGCATTACTGCAGGCTCGAAAAGAATTGGGGCTTTAGTTCCCAAGAGGCTTGGGTGCCTATTCTCGCCTTCTGCTTATTAGATGTGAAGCGTTAGACCAAATGGTTCTAAGACTCGGTGTCCCCACTTGGAAACCGTATCTATGTGTGTGTGCACGCAAGCTCAAGCAGGCATGTGTTCAGAGAGCAGAAACAGGAGCTATTATGAGTATCTAGCCCAGCCCTTACTTTGAGATTTTAGAGATGAATCGAGTGAGGATAGCAAGCGTCAGGCTAATTACCTAACTTATCCCTGTAAGCCGAATAGAGCAACGTCCTGCAAACTATTGCCCATGGACCAAAGCCCTCCTGCGGTCTGTTTCTGTATGTGAAGCTTTATTGGGTCAGAGCCACGCCCATCTATGTCTGTAGTCTGTGGCTCCTTGTGGGCTGTACCAAGAGTTGAGTATCTGTGAAGGAGACTGTAGGGTCCACACACCTAAAATGTTTGCCATCTGACCCTTTATAGAAAACACTAGTTGACCCCTGAAACACAGGGTAAGTGAGACTCACATTCCGGACTTGTGCTCCAGTCCCATGCTTTAAGGCTGGCGTCTTCCAAAGCTAAGAGCTTGCTTTTTAATTATGATGGGAGATATTAACGAAGCGGTCTTAAGGGCACCTCAGACGTCATCACTATCCCCTACCGTCCTCCTTCCTTTCCCTCCATGTCGATCCCCTTGCAGGATCTCCCAGTGTGCTGCTGTCCAGTGGCACGTCGTCTAGGGCTGAGCGGCTCACACCGGAGTATGAAATCCTCTGCAGCCACCGTCTGGTGGGAACCCAGCGTGTGGAGTATGCGGCACCCTGCAGGCACTGTGTGGTGTGAACCGCCCGGCTTGCCTTCAGGCTGAGCTGCTCACACTGGAAAGTGCCATTCCCGGCTGCCATGGCGTGGTGGGAGGCCACCCGGCTTGCCTTTCTAGAGAGTCAGCTTTATAGCACACACGAAAACTTTTCACTTTTGCAGAAACAAATGAGGAGCGTTTAAAATGCAGCAAGCAGTGAAAGAAATTCCCAGGCTTCTTTTGGTCACCCTCATATCCTTTCTTGGAGAAACACACCCTCCTTTGTCTTGGGATGTTCATGGAGAAATCTGGCAAGCCCTCTTTCGCTTGGAGCCTGACCATGCTGGGGTGAGACAGACCTGGACATGAGCCTTTGTTCCGCAGCGAACTGGCTGTGTGCCCCGTGGACAGCAAGACAGTCACTCCTTCCCACCCTGCACAAGGGGGAGGGGCCGGGATGGCATTCCAGCAAGGCTCGGTGACAATGAAAGGGACAACGGGTATCAGGGGTTCTCAAACCTGCCTGCACATGAAAACCACCGGAGGCACTTTCTGGATGGCCCAGCTCCACCCTCAGACTAATTAAAACAGAATGGATGGGGGTGGCAGGGGTGGGGCCGGCCACGGGCCGCTTTCAAGGCACTCCAGGCCATTCTGTTGCGAAGCCCAAGCGTTCGCAGCTGCTGGCTCAGAGTGGCTCATTCGTAAGAGGCAGCTTAGAGTGGGGGTGGGCGCACGGCCCGCGCTGAGGACAGCCCTAACCCCGCTGCAAGCTCCAACCTACCCCCGTGTGACAAACAGCCTCTGGTTGACATGTCGCCCCACCCACGCGATGTATTTGCATGGCAGAGCTTAATGGTGCCCTTAAATCACATTGGGGAGACAGCTTCTGGCTCCGCCTGGTACCAGCTCCAGATCCAAGCCAGTCATGGCTGCAGGGGCATCTGGGGTTGAACCCTCATGCTTGTCAACACAGGGGAACCTGCGTCCTTAAGGGACATTTCCTGCCCCTCAGGAGTCCCCAGCAGTGTGCGAAATGCTCCAGAAACACCCTAGGGCTGGTCAGACGTGTCCCACCTGCCTGCCGCAGATACATAGCAACGTGTGTGTGTGTGTGTGTGTGTGTGTGTGTGTGTGTGTGTGTGTAAATCGCAGGACTGCTGGCCTTGGAGCGAGGAGGGCTGAGCTCTCTCCATTCTTGTTCTAGCCCAGGTTCCCAAGTAAAAAGCCTGAGTCAGAGCTTGTCCCTGGGTCATTTATCTGGGAGGTGACCCCCAGCATGGCCGAGTGAAACAAGAAGAAAGGCACATGGATGCAGACATGTACAAATGACCTGGCCACCACAACGAGAAACTGGGGCTCCATCTCCCCTCGTTTGAGATTCATCTCAGAACCATCACCCTGGAGGAAAGAAAAGGGAGGTCTTCACCCATAAGCCCCGTCCTTCTTTGGCAAGGGCGAGCCTTCCAGCACGAACCTCCCAGTCCATCCTTACAGCTGAACAAAGTCCTGCAAGGGAGGAGAAGCTCCGCGGCGGAAGAGGCCCATGCTGTGCAGACTGGCCTGGAAATCTCTGCGCAGAATACAGGGCCAGGAGGAAGAGATGGGGAACCGTAAAGAGACGCTCGGTGCACAACCTGCCCACTCACTCCCTGCCAGGAGGATGTTCCAGCCCCCTGCTGACTGTTTTACATGCGTTCATTCTTTCAGTCCTGCCCCAAACCCAAGAGACTGACATCTTTCTCTTCATTTTACAGACGGCGAAGCTGAGATTGAGACATCTTTAACTCACAGTGACTGCACAGAGGTCACAACCCGAGCGACCCACCTTGGAGCCGGCCACTCTGCTCTCCACCACCGAGCTGGAACACGGAGATGCTGGACACATCATTTCATCTTTCGGATGCATGGCGTCCCCGTCTATAAGGTCGAATCGAGAACCTCTGCCTCCTTTGTGGCCTGCGATGAAGCCCAGGTGAGAGATGAGTATAAACTGTAAAGAGAAGTGCACGTGCAAACAGAAGAACCCAACAATAACACAGCATGTCCCAGGCAGCAGAGGATGGAACCCTTGGGAATTTCAAGGTCACATCCACGACATGGGCAGTTCTGATTGGACACACTGGCTGCCCACGGCCCCTGGAGCTGAGGCAGGTCCTTCTTGGGTTTGGGGAGGGGAGGGGCAGCCTCTCTCTGGGGTTCAAAGAAAACATTCAAGTTTCACCAGGGGCAAAAGGACAGTCGCTGGGTGTGCCTCTGGTTGTCCTAGAGAAAGGAAAGCTTAGAACTGTAGCTCCTCTCCTAGGAGGCAAAACAGCTTTGCAATGGAAAGAGAGCAACCCGCCTGGAGCAATCATGTTTTCCTTCGTTTTCTCAAGCTGCTGGATCACAAATCACAGTCTCCATCCCTCCGGTCCTGGGGCGTGTGGGTGCAGAGCTGCTGACTGTCGTTCCCATCAGCCGCCAACTGACTGCTCCAGCCCGGGCCCTGGTGCAGCGAGCCGGCGGCTGGTCAACTGCAGTACCTGCACACGGATTGCAAACCCAGCCAAGCAAAGGCTGCACGTTCGAGGACGCCCTCCCCCATTTGCAATTGACAACAACATGCATTTTTGCAATCACGCTCCCGTTGGGATGTTTCAGAAAGACCGTGAAGCCCGTGTCGACTTGCGTTACAGCTCGGCTGAGCTCAGGGTGCGAAGGCACGGCTTTAACTTGCATGCACAAACAGGGGCACACCCAGGCGCCGCGGGTTTGCAGACTCGGGGAAAAGGCTGGGCTTGAGAGCGCGCGAGCTCCGCCGGGCGCATGCCGCCATCCTGTGGCCAGAGGAGGAACTGCACCAGAAAGAGTGGGCCCGAGTGGGCACCCATCCTCCCCCTGCCCTCCTCCCCTCTCTGTCGCCTCCCTCCCCTTCCTTGGAAACTGCTCCCTTGTTGAGGTCGTCTGGTGAATGACAAGAAGAAAAGCGGAAGGGAAATAATGGAGTGAGCTGCCACTGTTGGCCCAGTCAGTTCCTAGGGCGTCCCGTGTGTTATCAATTCGGCTTCCTCAAAGCCCTGCCTAGGAGGGGACACTCTTGGCCAATGGTGTCAAATGGATTCCAGTGGGATTTCATCACATTCCTGGTTACTGTTAAGACACGTTGGGGGAACTCAATGTCAAAACGGAGTAGCCCGTATTTGAAAAGGGCGGTAGCTCAGCCTGTAGTCCTGCGCTTTGGGAGGCTGAGGTGAGTGGATTGCCTGAGCCCGCAGGTTCGAGACCCGCCTGGGCAACTTGGCGAGACCTCATCTCTACAATAAATCAAAAACCAGCCGGGCATGGTAGCGCACACCTGTAGTTCCAGCTCCTGGGAAGGCTGAGGCGGAAGGATCGCAGGAGCTCAGCAGGTCGAGGCTGCGGTGGCCGGGAGCGGCCACTGCACTCCAGTCTGGGCAACAGAGTGAGACTCCAACTCAAAAAAAAAAAAAAGAAAAGGGCTGATGTTCACAGAACTGTCCAGGCTTTGCATGCAGACGGAGCAGAATGTTATACTTTCACTTGTTGCTTTGCATAAAAATCAGTT
>CAUYQG010036316.1:0-22681 GCA_963574415.1 Tarsius wallacei | reverse complement strand
CTGTCCCATGAATGTTGTAAATCATCTCAGCTTGGTGAAATAACCCTCCTGTCTACACACGCAGTGAGGAAGAGTGCTGATCTCCCCCCTCACATCGTCTGTGGGATCCCGGTTCCCAACGGCTCCCCTTAGGTGACCCTGACCTCGTCCACAGTCCTGAGATCTGAAACAATCAGTTCTTGGTTCAAACCAACATGTGTGATGAACTACAGTTTTCATTGCAAATACTTCCTGTAGATTAAAAACAAAAGAAGGGCCGGTCGCAGTGGCTCATGCCTATAATTCCAGCACTTTGGGAGGTCGAGGTGAGAGGATTGCCCGAGCTCAGGGGTTCAAGACCAGCCTGGGCAATTGGTGAGACCTCCTCTCTACAATAAATTAAAAAAAAGCCGGGCGTGGTGGGGCATACCTGTAGTTCCAGCTACTTGGAAGGCTGAGGTGGAAGGATCGCCAGAGCCCCGCAGGTCGAGGCTGCAGTGTCCGGGCGAGCGCCACCGCCCTCCAGCCTGGGCGACAGAGTGAGACTCCAACTCAAAAAATAAAATAAAATAAAGTAAAAACAAAGGAAGAAGGTAAATGAAACGCATATTACAACTGATGTTTAGGGAGTTAAGTTTTTTAAGTTTTACTGCCAGTGTTTCTTGAAGGAAAAAAGAGAGAATCGTTTAAAGAAATCGAAAAATCTACTTATATGTTTATCATCATATTCTCTCTTTTCTCCCTACCTCCACTCAAACTTTGTTTTAGCTGAAAATACGTCTTGACACCACACAATTCTGTAAAGCTGCTTACACCAACTTTGTGCCCTGATCATTTCTTTTTCCATTTGGAGTAAACATCTCCTCTGAATAATATGCTACTTATTTGGAGGCAAGTTGCCTCCTCCCTGAGGTTTTGTGACTTCATCTGATAGGACACCAGTGTTAACCAAGGAATTGAGCACTGACTATTTAGAAAACCCAAAAGGAAGGCGTGTTAGTGCCTGGGCACACAGTTGGCATTCGCTTTTTAGAAGCAACGGGTTCAATTAGCCAGCACGGAAAATGTGCCACCTTGTGCGTGAAGAATCTGCCTCCCCAAATTACAGAACTGGTGAAACGCTGCGCACCGGTTTACATTTGCTGGAGAACGTCATCCTTGGCTCAGATGCCATGAAAGAGTCATCATCTTCCCAGGTGAACTGGGGCAAACCAAGGTTGAGTCTCCTTGTGCTGCCAGGAAGAGATTGATGACTGTGGGGAGAGACTATGCAAGGCTTGGCAGCTCCAGCTTCCTTGAGCTTTCAGGTTTGTCCAAGAGAAAGTCGGGGGTGTGAACCCAGGTAAATGAAATGTTTACAACCAAGGAAGCTGCCGTGAGTTGAAACCAAAGAGAGCAGAGCACAGTCACAAGGGCACACGCCATTATGCAGCTGCACTCTTGTCTGGAAATGGCTGTGAAATGTAGGTTGGCTCATGTAAGTTTCAGGCTAAGCGTGTAAGTGTCAGACTAAGTTTCATGTAAGTTTCAGCCTAAGCGTGTAAGTGTCAGGCTAAGTTTCGTGTAAGTTTCAGGCTAAGCGTGTAAGTGTCAGGCTAAGTTTTGTGTAAGTTTCAGGCTAAGCGTGTAAGTTTCAGGCTAAGCGTGTAAGTGTCAGGCTAAGTTTCATGTAAGTTTCAGCCTAAGCGTGTAAGTGTCAGGCTAAGTTTCGTGTAAGTTTCAGGCTAAGTGTGCCAGATAGTGATTACATCCACAGCTTTCAATTAGTAAGACACACAGTTATGTCGCCATAGAGGACTTGGGCTTTGCCTCCCTTAATAGAAAAGGTTGTCATATTGTAGAATGGTTGCAGCTGTGAACACTCCCCCTCCGAACTGAAGAGCAGAGTACAGACCTTTGGCTATGAATAGGAAGATCTGAATGGTGAATGGAACAAGATGATTGATTCTCGTAAGAATCTAACTGTGGCCAGGTACAGTGGCTCAGCCTGTCATCCCAGCACTTTGGGAGGCTGAGGCGAGAGGACTGCCTGAGCCCGCGGGTTCGAGACCAGCCTGGGCAACTTGGTGAGACCTCATCTCTACAATAAGTTGCAAAAACTAGCCAGACGTGGTGGCATGCACCTGTAGTTCTACTTGGAGGGCTAAGATGGAAGGATTGCCTAAGTCCAGCAGGTGGAGGTTGTGGTGGCCATGACCGTGCCACTGCACTCCAGCCTGGGTGACAAGAGTGAGACTCCAACTCAAAAAAAAAAAAAAAGAATCTAACTGTATTGATAGCTTCAGAAAATAAAATGTTGTGATTTTTGGAAAAGGGTTGATTCTAAGAAAAAAGACCCTTAGGTTTTATCCCTGTCATCTCTGCAAGTCTGATTATACATTTTCAAATGAGCTCTCAAAGTAGTCCATGGCATGGTCACCCCCAAATTTCACAACAATTATTTCATAAATACGTGGAAGTTTTCAGATTTGCAGGGTTCTGCAAAACAAGATGGTTAGTTGTTGTTAATAGGTGTTAAGCCGGGTGCGGGTGGCTCAGCCTGTCATCCCAGCACTTTGGGAGGCTGAGGCGAGAGGATTGCCTGAGCCTGCAGGTTCGAGACCGGTCCGGGCAACTTGGCCAGATCTTGTCACTGCAATAAATCACAAAAACTAGCCAGGCGTGGTGGCTTGCACCTGTAGTTCCAGCTCCTTGGAAGGCTGAGGCAGAAGGATGGTCGGAGCCCAGCGGGTTGAGGCTGTGGTGACTGTGAGCGTGCCACTGCGCTCCAGCCTGGGCGACAGAGAGAGACCCCAACTCAAAAAAAAATGTGTTAAACACAAACAGATGGACTGTACCAAAAGACTAAATGAAGAAAACAGAATGTGTTGAAAAGAAAGATGCACAAATACATATGTTAGGGTACGGACAGGGTGAGGGCGGATGGATGGAGAGAGAGGAGAGGCACGGCAGAGAGGGGCGCAGACCCCCCTGGAGCCGGCAAGCTAGAGGTGCCGCGCTGGGAACCCAGAGATCCGAGCCGATGCAAAGAATCACGACACACAAAAGGCTAAGAAGGAAAAGTTTATTTAAAGGCAAATTAGAGAGAGAAAGAGAAGGGAGAGAGAAGATTCACCTCCCCAAGGTGGAGAAGGGGACCAAAGCAGGAAGCCTGGCGACAGCCACAGCTCAAAGAGCACACGGCCACACCAGAGTCTAGCAAGGCAATGGTCGCCGGCTGCTTGTGGTTGAGTCCTTTTAACCATTCCCCTTGATGGGGGAAGATCATTAGGTGATTGGATGGTGGTCTGCTTTACGTCATCACAAAGGGGCAGGCAAGCACAGGCACTGATGTCAGGTGAAGGACAGAAGGCAGATGGGTGGGTTAGTCACATGATTGTGCCATTAGGTTAACCCTGGGGTGGGGGTGGAGGGGATTCCTGCAAGAGACTTGTTAGACATTTGCAATTCACAAACTCAGACATTTGCAACTCACAAATTCCTTGACCAAAGGTGGGTGGTCATATTATTACTTTTATGACTTTGGCCAGCCAAAGGGTGATCTTTGACTTTCAGCCTCAACAAGGAACCTAAAAGTTTACTAGAGATGATTATGCAAAACCATGAATGGTTGGGTTGTCCTGGTCTTGCATCTGAAGGAGATTTGCCTAGGAGGGATGGAATAGGCTGCTGTTTGTCTGGAAGAAGAATGTCTAAATGCTTTCTAATGGTTATGCTGAGGCAAAAAGACTAAACCCTTTCGAGATATATGTATATTGTTAATTAGTCAGAGTGTTAACGAGAGCAGCCTTGTGACTTTGCAGAATTGAATCAGCAAATATATTTGCTATAGGAGCTCAGCAGGTCCAAGGATTCAACTTTTTTTTTTTTGAGGTGGAGTCTCACTCCTTCGCCCAGGCTGGAGGGCAGTGACATGTTCACGGCCACCCCAGCGTCAGGCCTGCTGGGCTCCGGCGTTCCTTCTGCCTCAGCCTTCTGAGGCATGTGCTACCACACCCGGCTAATTTTGGATTTATGGTAGAGATGAGGTCTCGCCAAGTTGCCTGTGCTGGTCTCAAGCAATCCATTCGCCTCGGCCTCTCCCAAAGTAATGGGATGACAGGCTGAGCCATCCCATGTATTCAACATTTAACAGATAATTGTGATATGAATAGAAATTTCTCAAAAGAAGACATGTGAGCCGCCAACAGATACATGAAAAAATGCTCAGCCCCACAAGTCATCAAAGAAATGCAAGCAAAATCTACACTGAGATACTGCCTAACTCCAGTCAAGATGGCCGTCATCAATAACTCAAAAAACAACAGACGCTGGAGAGATGTGGGGAAAAGGGAACACTTCTACACTGTTGGTGGGAGTGTTAACTAGTGCAGCCTCTGTGGAAATCAGTGTGGCAATTCCTAAAAGTTCTAAAAATTGACCTTCTATATGACCCCACAATCCCCCTACTGGGAATATACCCGGAAGAACTCAGGTCACTCTGTAAAAAAGATACCTGCACACGTATGTTTATCGCCGCATTGTTCACAGTAGCAAGAACATGGAACCAACCGTGCTGCCCTTCAAAAGAGGACTGGATTTTAAGAAGTGGTGTAAATACATGATGGAATATTACACAGCCATAAAGGACAAAATCATGAACTTCGCAGCAACCTGGATGGACTTAGAGTCTATAACACTGAGCGATCTTTCACAGAAACAAAGACCTGAGCATCACATGTTCTCACTCAAAAGCAGACCTTGAACAGCTATCATAATACTATAGGAAAAGGATTGGCAGGAGTGGGAAACTGCCGGGAGGGGAGTGGGGAAGTGGGATTGGCAGCAGTGGGAGTCTGCCTGGGGAAGGGGGACACACCTCCTCAACAAGGGTACTTGCATAATGAACACTAGTATACCTAACCCTGAATTGTACCCCACATCTTTAAATTTTAAAATAATGTAAAGGAAACAAACAAACAAACAAAAACCAGATAATTGTGTTGCCTACAATGTGTTAGGCATTGTTTTAGGTGCTGGCAGTAAAAAAAGTGAAAACATGTTTCCTGCTTTCAAGAAGCTCACATGCAGGCAAAACAACACAGTAGCAGCCATCGTTAAGTGTGGGCGATGCTCAGCAAGGGTGAGAAAGAAGCGGCAAAGTTTTCCCAAGGAAACTTCCAGGGGAGAGCAAGCCATGCTGGAGTTGAGACCTGTGGAAGAAAGGGGTCGACAGTGCAGGGAGGGCCAGATGTGGTGGCTCACGCTTGTAGTCCCAGCACTTTGGGAGGCCGAGGCGGGAGGGTTGTTTGAGCCCAGGAGCTCGAGACCAGCCTGGGCAACCAAGCAAGACCTCATCTCCACAATAAATAAAAAAAATTTAGCCAGACATGACAGCACATGCCCGTAACCCCAGCCACTTGGGAGACTGAGGTGGAACACCTGACCCCAGCAGGTTGAGGCTGCAGTGGCTGTGAGCATGCCACTGTGCTCCAGCCTGGGCGACAGAATGAGACTGTGACCAAAAAAAGGTATAGGGAGGAGAGAGGTAGAGGCTCAGAGGCCCAGATGCCCAGAGGTCCCCAGAAAAGGTGTGTGTCCAGTGAACAGAGATAAGCAGGGCATGGTTGGAGTGCAGGGTTCTCCGCGGAAGAATGGGAAGAAGGTGAAAAGCTTGACAAGCCTGAGTCTTGTAGAAGTGTGCAGTTTACTTTGGAAAACAGCAAATGACTCCAGAATCTTGAGCAGAGAATTGACACAAAAAACATTTTTGTGTTGAAAACTTTTTCCTTTTTTCATTTTAAAGATGTAGGTTACAGTTCAAGGTTAGATATACAAATGTTCATTATGCAGGTACCCTTGTTGATAAGGCGAGCCCCTCCCTTCCCTGGCAGTTTTCCTTAACTGCCAATCCCAGCTCCCCTCCCCAACAGTTTCCCACTACTGCCAATTGCTTTCTTATAGTATTATAATTGTTCAAGGTCCGCTTATGAGTGAGAACATATGGGACTCTGTTCTTTGTTTCTGTGATAGATCCCTGTGTATGATCGTCTCTAAACCCATCCAAGTTGCTGCAAAGTCCATATATTTGTCCTTCTTGATGGCTGCATGATATTCCATTGTGTATAGGCACCACATTTTTTTATCCAGTCCAGCTTCGATGAGCAGCATGGTTGGTTCCATGTTTTTGCTACTGTGAATAGAAGCTCCATTATTAATAACGTAATCTAGCATGTGACAGGAGAGGTTGAGGAAATGGATCTCTGAGGGGGGCTGGAGTTAGACTGACCACAGAGCAACGCGAAGTAGGGAGACAGGACACCCATGACAGAAGCTCCTGAGAGGGCCTGTGTGGGCTCATCTGTGGCTCTTGTATGAATGAGAAGAAAGCCTGGCATGAGCTCTCTGTGAAGGTGGTTATTTGTGTTTCACTAAAATAACCCTTGGTCGGCTATGTGTTTAGCAAGTGCAATGACCAGGATGAGAGCTCACCGCAGGTTTTCTGTCGGTAGCTGGTTCAACCAGAGGTAGAGAACCCCAAGCACGCTGTTTTTCTTGAACTGGATGAATTTCGTTTGGGAATTCCAGACTGTTTAGTCATAACCAAGCAAAATTTATCTACAAATGAGAGGCACACAATTGGCTTTTGGATGGGATCATTGCTGCATTGGGAAGAGAAGAATCCACGTTAATTCTGACTGAGATCGGATTGGCCCTTAGAGGTATTTGAGTCGTTGTGTCCACCATCATTGCCTGTTGTTGCCTCTACTATTTAGTAAGTACCTTCTGCATGCGTGGCACTGTGCTAAGGGGTCACTACGCACTCTTTCCTTTCATCCCCCCAAAGCTCCAGTGGTAGCCAGGTATCATTATCATCTCATACTCAGACGGAGTCAAGGCTGACGTGGGTTAGATGGCCCTTTTGCCTCAGGGCTGAACCTAATGTGAGAATGTTAGGGCAGAAGGAGGATTGACAGGTAACACCTTGTGCCGAAACCTTAGACGCCTAAGAAGTCGGATAGATGGCACAATACCGGAGTCTACCTTGTGTTTTGCTGCTGCATGGGCATGTGTGCCCAGTGTTGCCAATCTTACAATTTTTTAAAGAGAAATCAGGAGTTGAATGTGAAGGCCGGGCTTGGTGGCTCAGCCTGTCATCCCAGCTGGGAGGCCGAGGCAAGAGGATGGCCTGAGCCCGTGGGTTTGAGACCAGCCCGGGCAACTTGGAGAGATCTCGTCTCTACGATAAATCAAAAAGCTGGCCACGTGGTGATGCGTGCCTGTAGTTCTGGCTACTTGGAAGGCTGAGGTGGAAGGATTGCCAGAGCCCAGCAAGTCAACACTGGGGTGGCCGTGAATGTGGACTTGCACTCCAGCCTGGGCAACACAGCGAGACTCCGACTCAAAAAAAAAAGAATTTGAATGTGAAATTTCCCAATTTTAAAAAACATGCTGGGCAAATGGAATATGTCCACAGGCTGGATATGGCCACCGGGTCACCAGTTTGCAACTTCTGAACAAGTGCAATTCCATTATTTTGCAAATGAGACGGAGAAGTGACACTAGCCGCTGAATGAAATGCCACAGATCAGTCGTCCAGCTGGGAATCCACACATAATACTTGGTCCTTCGGCTAATTTCTCTTAAAATCATGTTCAATTACAAGTTACAAAATATTTTGTTAAGCTTTTTCTTTTTTTCTTAAGCAGGATTTATTAAGAGGACAGAAAAGATCCCACAGTGGGAGGGGACCTGAGGGGGTTGCCTTGTGTGAGTTCTTCAGAAGAAAAATTAATATTTTTTTTATGTTTGAGTCAAGGTCTCACCCTGTCGCCCGTATTCAGTGTAGTGGCACAATCATGGCTCACCATGGCCTCGAATTCTTGGGCTCAGGCAGTCCTGCCTCAGCCTCCTGAGTAGGTGGGTGCCACCATACTGGATTTTGTGTGTGTGTGTTTCTGAAGACAAGATCTTGCTACTTTGCCTAGGTTGATCTTGAAGTCCTGGATTCAAGTGGTTCTCCTTGGTCTCCCAAAGTGCTGGGATTACAGGCATGAGCCACCGTGCCTGGCAAGTCTAAGATCTTTTATAATCTGCCCATCGTGAAAAATTCTCTTTGCCTGCAATTTCTCCTTCATTTCCTGCACTGTGACAGGGGTGAAGGTCAGAGAAGGCAGGCGGAATCCTGAATTTCCAGGTTCTTAGGATTTTAATAGACTTGGAGATAAACATTTTAAAAGATCAGCTGATATCTCAGTGCTTTCCTGGTTTTGCATATTTGCCATGATGTATTTTTAGCTTTTTATTTTGAAATAATTTTAGATTTACCTAAAAGTTACCGAAACCCAAATGTATTTTCATTCCTTTTTTTTTTTTTTTGAATCAGAGTCTCACTCTGTCACCCAGGCTGGAGTGCAGTGGCATGCTCATGGTCACTGCAGCCTCAACTTGCTGGGCTCAGGTGATCCTTCCGCCTCAGCCTTCCAAGTAGCTGGAACTACAAGCGTGCGCCCCCACATGCAGCTAATTTTTGGATTTATTGTAGAGACAAGGTCTCACCAAGTTGCCCAGGCTGGTCTTGAACCCCTGGGCTCAGGCATTCCTCTTGCCTCCGCCTTCCAAAGTGCTGGGATTACAGGCGTGAGCCACTGCACCTGGCCCAAATGTATTTTCAAAATGGATTTCTTAAAAAAGTAAGTTATTTTTCTATCTTATTTATGTCATCTGCTCAATGCAATTATTATATGTTTTTACTAAGTCAATTTCCTAAGAGATTGACTTTTACACTGACAGGAAAAGCAAGCCATCATAGCACTAACATGTGGTCATGCCAAGGCGTATGTTTTCCTGTTGACTAAGGCAAGGTCGAAGACCCATAGTGCTTTGCATTCAGTAGGTTCTCAAGAAGTATTTGTTTTGTGGTTTATTGAGGACAATGGGAGAGATTTGCTGACACATCTCCCCTCGTTGATTGAGCATCATCTCTCTTTTATTTTTATTTATGATTATTCTTTTATTTTAGAGCCATGGAGCACATGTGATGATTTGTTGATAAGCATATTGCTTGAAGGCAAGATTTGGGATTCTGATGACCCTCCCCATGGTACCTGATGGTTGGTTTTATATCCCTTGTCCTCCTTTCATCCTTCTCTCTTTTAACAGTTTCCAGCATCTGTTGTTCCTGTCCCTGTCCCTGTGTATGCTCAATGCTTAGTGCCCGCCTATCGGTGAGAACATGTGGCATTCCGTTTTTTGTTTCCGTAAAAATTTACTTAGCTTGATGGTCTCCAACTGCATCCATGTTGCTACAAAGCACAGAATTTTCTTCGTTGTTATGGCTCTTTTGCATTCCATAGCGTACAGGAGGGGATCCTCCCAAAATCTGGAATTTATTTATTAAAAAAAGTATACTTATTCTTGCATGCTTAAACTTCAGTCATTTTCAAAGTATTCTCTGTTTGATGCACTACACCTATCGAGATGCTTTTTCCACTGCTCAAAACAGTTTTTGAACTCAATGTTGATGTCCTTTCATGCTTCTGTTGTTTTTTATTTCAGCTCTTACACATCGGCAAAATGTTTTCATTTGAGGATTTTTTTTCCATCCAGGGAAACAAAAAAAGTCACTTGGGGTGAGGTCGGATGAACAGAAGAGTGGGGCATGGGGGTCATGCCGTTTTTGGTCAAAAACTGCTGTGCAGTGTGGGCAGGTGTGCTCATAAATCACCCGTCATGAAATGGCTAACATGTTGAAAGAATATCCAAAAAAAATTCACTGAAGCCAAATGCAATCTCTCACAACAATGCTAGCCGGTACACTGATGTCAATGAGTTCTTAGAACACTTACCTGGTGTGAGAAATCTGTACTACAAAGGGCCTGCCTGCCAAAAAATAATTCCATTTTTGGAATTCCCCCATCATATATGTATCCCATTTTCTTTATTCAGTCCACTTTCAGTGGACATCTGGATTGGTTCCATGTTTTCACTATTATGAACAGTGCTGCAATAAACATACGTGTGCAGGTGTCTTTCTGCTCTTTGGGTATATTCCTAGAAGTGAGATTGCTGGTTGGATGATAACTCTACTTTTAGTTCTTTGAAAAATCTGCAAACTGCTTTCTACAGAGGTTGAACTAGCTTAAAATTCTTATAGTTTGAGGTTTACATGATTCCTATAATTTGAAGTTTCACGTTTAAGTACTAGCCCATTTTGGGTTAATTTTTGTATATGATGATAGGCAGGGGTCCAGTTTCATTCTTCTGCGTGTGATTAGCCAGTTTCCCAAGCACCATTTGCTAAGTAGGATTTCCTATTCCTAATGTTTGCTTTTATCAGCTTTGTTTAAGATGAGTTGATGGCAGGTCTGTGGTTTTATTTTCAGGTTCTCTATTGCATTCCATTGGTCTATATGTCTGTTTTTGAGCCAGCACTATGCTGTTTTGGTCAATGTAGTCTTATAGTAAAGTTTGAAGTCCAGGAGTGTGATGCCACCAGCTTTGTTCTTTTTGTTGGGAACTGCTTCCATAGGAATTTCGGCATTGTTTTTTCTAGGTTTATGAAAAATGTTGCTGGTAGTTTGATAGGGATTGTGTTGAATCTGTAGATTGCTTTGGGTAGTATGGACATCTTGATGATATTGATTCTTCCAATCCATGAGCATGGAATGTTCTTCCATTTGTTTGTGTTATCTTTGATTTCTTAGAGCAATATTTTGTAGTGCTCAGTGTAAAGATCTTTCACCTCTTTGGTTATATGAATACTGAGTGTGTGTGTGTGTGTGTGTGTGTGTGTGTGTGTGTGTGTGTGTGTGTGGTGAATGAGATCGTGTTTTTGATTTGGTTCTCAGTCTGTTTGTTGTTGGTATATAGAAATGCAACTGATTTTCATACACTGCTTTTGTATCCTGAGACTATAGCAAGGTTGTTTATCTGTACTAAGAGATATTTGGCAGAATCTATAGGGTTTTCTAGGTATAGAACCATATCATCTGTGAAGAGAGATAATTTAACTGCCTCTTTTCCTGTTTGGATGCTTCTAATTTCTTTCTTTTGCCTAATTTTTCTGGCTAGGTCTGGGTATGTTGAATAGGAGTAGTGTGAATAGACATCTTTGTCGTATGCCAGTGCTTAGGAGGAATGCTTCCAACTTCTGCCTATTAAGTGTGATATTGGTTGCAGGTTTGTCATAGATAGCTCTTTTTATTTTGAAAAATGTTCCTTCAATGCCTAGCTGTTTGAAAGTTTTTATCAAGACGGGATGTTGGATTTCATCAAATTCTTTTTCTACATCTATTGAGATAATCATGAGGTTCTTGGTCTTATGCCTGTTTATGTGGTGGATTACATGTATTGATTTGCGTATGTTGAACCAGCTTTGCATCCCAGGAATGAACCTCATCCGGTCATGATGAATGATGCTTATAATGTGCTGTTGGATGCAATTTGCTAGAATCTTTTTTAGAATGTTTGCATCTATGCTTATCAGGAAAACTGGCCTGTAGTTTTCTTCCCTTGTTGAGTCTTTGCCATTTGGGGGTATCAGGATGATATTGGCTTCATAGAATGAACTAGATAAAATTCCTTACTTTCTGATTGTTTGGAATACTTTCCTTAGGATTGATATCAGCTCTTCCTTGTACATCTGATGGAATTCAGCTGAGGAACCATTTGGCCCAGGGCTTTTTTTGGTAGAAAGTTTTCTTATTACTGAATTAATTTTTTGGCTTGCTATTGGTCTGTTTCAGGCTTCAATTTCTTCCTGTTTCAAGGAAGGGAGATTGTGTGTTTCCAGGAATTTATCCATTTTCTTTAGGTTTTCTAGCTTATGTGCATACAGTTGTTCATATTAATCTCTGATAATGTTTTGTATTTCTTCTGAGTCAGTTGTTTTATCACCCTTTTCATTTCTGATTGTGTTTATTTAAATTTTCTCTCTCTTTTTGTTAATCTGACCAGGCATTTGTCAATCTTGTTTATCCTTTCAAAGAATCAGTTTTTTTGACTTAGTTTTTCATATTTTTTTTCTCTATTTCCTTTTTCTCTACTTTTACTTTGATTTTTATCTATTTCTATCCTTCTACTATGTTTGGGGTTGGTTTGTTCTTGCCTTTACAGTTTCCTTAGATGTCACAGTAGACTGTATGGCCATCTCTGTATTTTCTTGATGTGTGCATGCAATGTTATAACTTCCCTCTCAGCATCATTTTCATGGTATCCCAGAGGTTTGGTATGTTGCATTTTTTTTTAACTTGGAGTCTCACTTTGTTGCCCAGGCTGGAGCGCAGTGGCACACTCACAGCCACCACAGCCTCAACCTGCTGGGCTCAGGCGATCCTCCCACCTCAGCCTTCCAAGTAGCCAGAACTACAAGCATATGACACCATGCCCAGCTAGTTTTTAAAATTTATGATAGAGATGAGGTCTTGCCAAGTTGCCTAGGCTGGTCTTAAACCTGTGGGCTCAGGAAATCTTCTCACCTTAGTCTCCCTAAGTGCTGGGATTATAGGCATGAGCCACCATGCCTGGCATGTTGTGTCTTTATTTTCAGTCGTTTCTAGGAATCTTTTTATTTCTGTCTTGATTTCTGTGTTAACCCAGAAGTCATTCAGGAACATTTTGCTCAATTTTCATAAATTTGTGTGCTTTTGAGGCCTTGTTGGAAGTGATATTTATTTTTATTCGGCTGTAGTCTGAGAAAATGCTTGGTATGATTTCAACTCTTTGAGATTTGTTCCTGCTTGATTTATGGCTGAGTATGTAGTTGATCTTAAGAGTGTGTTCCATGTGCTGATGAGAAGAATGTGTATTCTATAGTTGTTGGGTGGAGTGTTCTGTAGATGTCTATTAGATCAAATTGGTCAAGTTTTGAGTTTAGGTCCCAGATTTCTTTGTTAGTTTTTTGCCTCAATGATATGTCTAGAGCTGTTAGCAAGATATTGAAATCACCCACTATTATTATGTGGCTGTCTGTGTCCTCTCTTAGACTAATTAGCAATTGCTTTCTAAATCTTGGTGCTCCTGTGTTGGGCGTGTAAACATTTAAGATGACTGTTTCTTGCTGATGAATTGAGCCCTTTATCATGATGCAGTGTCCTTTTTAACTTTTATTTGTTTGAAGTCTGCTTTATCTGATATAAGAATAACTACCCCTGCTCTTTTTGTTTTCCATTTGCATGGAATATCTTTTTCCAACCCTTTGGTTGTCATTTGCAGTGAGATAGGTTTCCTGAATGCAGCAGAAAGATGGATCATGTTTCTTTATCCAATTTGCCACTCTGTGCCTTTTGAGTGGTACATTAGGTTCATTAATGTTTAAATTAATTATTGATATGTGAGAGGTTATTCCTATCATATTGTTGCTAAGAAGCTACTTTGTGTTTTTGGCTTTGTGATTGGTTTGTATGGTCTGTAAACACTATTCTTATCTATGGCTTTGTGATGGGTGGAGCTGTTCTTTCATTTCTGTGTTTAGAATTTCATTGAGGAATGCCCTGAAGGGCTGGTCTAAAAGTGGCATATTCTCTTCGGGTTTGGTTGTCTGGGTAAGATTTTACTTTTCCTTCATTAATTAAGTTTAGCTTGGTGGGGTAGGAAATTTGTGGCTGGAACAACTTTTCTTTAAGAGTGTTAAAGATTGGTCTCCTGTCTCTTTTAGCCTATAGGGTTTCTTCTGAGAGGTCTGCTGCAATTCTGATGGGTCTCCCTTAGTAAGTAGACTGTCCCTTCTCTCTGGCTGCCTTTTTTTCTTTTATGCTTGCCTTGGCAAGTCTGATTATTACGTGTCTTGGGAACAGACTTTTCATATAATACCTCACAAAGTTCTCTGAATTTCTTTTGTCTACATAGCCTCTCTCTAGTGAGATAGGGGAAATTTTTTTGGATAACTTCTTGAAAAGTCTGTTCCAGGGTGTCTTCATTTTCCCTTTCTCCCTCAGGAATGCCAATTAGCCATAGTTTGGTCTCATTACATAATTCCAGACCACCTCATAGGCTTTGTTCATTTTTTTCTAATTATTTTCTCCTTATTTTTGTCAAACTGTGTTCAATGATTCGATCTTCAAGCTCTGAAATTCTTTACTCTGGTCAATTTTACTGTTGAGACTTACTATTGTGTTTTGAAATTCCAGGAGAGAATTCTTCATTTTCAAAATTCCCATTTGGTTCTTTTTTAAGATGGCCAGGTCAGCTTTTACTTCTTGTACTGTTTTCATAGCCTGATTAACTTGGGTGACTACAGTTTCCTGGATCTCATTGAGTCTCTTTGCCATTGAATTCTATGTTTGTCATCAGGAACAGACATTCTGAATAGGTTCCGTTACTTGGGATCTTAGAGGACCCTTTGTTGGTGATTAATCATTTTGGCTTTGGGGATTTCCAGTGTTTTTTTCACTGGTTGTTTCTGATCTTTGAGGGCAGTCTCTTTTCTTTTTCTTTTTTGTTTTGTTATTTTTTATTTGTTGAAGTTGCTGTTACTGGGGTGACAGTTTGTGTTGTTCTATTACTGGGATTTTGTCTTTTAATTATTTTTTTTCCTATGGTAGTGTCTGTGGTGTGTGTTGAGTATAATCTATTGGCTTCTCCTAGTAGCTTGCCTCCCTGTTCTCTCGTCACCCCACAGGCTGCTCTGCCATTGGAAGGGGCAGAGGTGGCTGTGAAGATGGTGACATGGTTCTGTACTCAAAGGAACAGAGAACATGGGTTTGCACACTCCAGTCATGACCATATTTGTTTACTATCCATTTAACCTTTCCTCAGTCCTTTCAGCAACTTCAAGTTCCTTGTCTCAACAAACTGGGGGGAGTGCTATAATATTAGACCTCTGTGCTAACGTGCTAAAGGTAGAGTTCAAAGATCTGGAGACATTTCATTAGAGGTTATTTGGGGAGAGTGCAATTTTGCCCTATCAAATTGATCAGCATTCTGTTCATAACCCCCATCTCTGGCAGAGCTTAGTCTTTCTTACTGGAATCATTCAAAATGTATCTAATTGCTTACACTTTTAGTCACATTTCGGCTTTCCTGATTGCTCCGTAATTTCTGGGAAATCCTGTAAATTCATCTTAATAAAGAGCCCAGGATGTTGTTTCTACTAGTTGCATTCTGGGAGGGGCCTTATGATTCTGAGGACTTTTGAAAGATCAGTCCACATTTTTTGCATTCTTTAATTTACTTGAGCCAGAACAAGGTCGCCTTTTTCAGGACCTCAAGTAGAATATGCTCATGTCCGCTGCATTTTCCCATATGCTGCCTTTTTTTTTCTGAGCCCAGTCCAATTATACAGAGATAAATTGCTTGGGCGTTATCTGTTAACCCTGTGCTAAGTGTGACAGAGGTTACCAAAGTGAATTAGACACTTTTTGCCCTAAAGCCGTTTATGATCTTGTGGGATGAAAGAAATGAAAGCTGTATTATGCAGGAAAAATGAGTCTAATTTCTGTTTCCATTGTTATATCTTACTTGGGTTCAATTACTAAAGCGTTGTAATCAATACCCTGTGAAATAAAGGAGGGTAAGAAGAGAAAAACAAAGTCCCCCGCCACATATACTCATCAGTTGCTGTAAATAGCCTTGTTCCGAAGTGTGAGGTCCAGATGTTGGGTTGATGCTATGGCTCAGTGAATGACAAAATTCATAGCACCATATTGTATATAGCTTTGCTATTTATATAGGACCAGTGATGAAGCATTAAGCCTCTTGACGAATATTTCCTGCCCCAAGGGATTTGCTAGCAGGCATTCTACTATGCGCAGCTAGAAGAAGCGTGTCCTGAAGTCCATGACTGCAAAACGGGGTGCCTTTCAACGGTCACTGTGCTGCAGTCACAGAATGTTCCAGAGATAGAACGGGAATCGCTACAAAGCAATATGGCTAAGACAGCCATGACACACGGGGTCTTGGCTCTAAAATCTTTCTTTTCAATAAATTAATTCACGAAACCTCATGGCTTATCCCTATAAAAAAGACAACAGCTAATGATTTCCCACCTTAACTGCAGAAACTAGGCACAAAGCAAGCAGTTCATTTCTTTGGAGTGTCCAGTGAGCAGTTAATTTCTTTGGAATTCCCAGTTAGTCTTGCAGCCAAGATGACTAATGACTAATTCTTGGTTCTTGACAACTGTTCTTCTCCAGCTCAAACATGCTCTCAGCAGATCATGAAGCGCCCTGACCACTGAGCGCGGCTCTGCCTGTTCCATTTAGAGAGGCATTAGATGTCTTCAGGGTCACCGTTTGTTTGGATATATCTTTGACATCATCTTTTTGGACCGCACTAGAAACAGTTACCTCATAGTGAGCAGGGAGAAATCTCTGACTGTATCAACACATCAGTATCTGTGACCGAAATATCCCAGACCCAGGCTCTCCCAGGGGGCTTCTCTGGCCAAGAAGATTCCTGAAATGAGGAGTGTTAGGAAGACGAGAAAGCCAGTATTCTTATGAACTAAGCTTTATTTCTAATAAAAGAAAGGAAAATAAGAACAAAACATTGACTGCAGTTCAAAATCCAGCTTGTTTTCTTTATAGAGGCTGTTCGTTTTAAGTTTGTCCATAAAAACTCCCATATTTTCTGCTTAGCTTATTGTCACCGACTTTGAGAAGATAGATGGTTCCCTCTGGCTCTTTCCTTCTCTGTGCTTTCCTGTGGACTGAAGCTGGGCAGTTTCTCATCAGACAGAGGGGGGTTAGGTGAGAGGCGCAGGGAGGGGTACAGCTTTATCTGGTCCGTCTGCCTTTCCAAGTTCCATCTTCATAACGTTTTGCTGAGGAAGGCAGGGGATTTCCTCTGACCTGATTCAACCTACAAGGAGGAGTAAGTGCAAGAAGTCAAGGTCAGAGGAGTTCTTCAACCCTTTCTCGGGGATCCAACAGGCTCGGCTCCTCTGAACTCTGCATTCAGGGACATCATGCCGGGAGCTCGAAATTGGCCACGATGGGGTATTTGCACCATGGAAATATGCAGATGTCACCCTTCAAGGCTTCTTTTTCCTTTTTCTTTTGCTGGAGAGCTGGCTGACCAGCACATCTCTGCCCTTTGTTTCTCTTGACACACGCCCAAAGGATTTCTTCCCGTGTCCAGTATAGCTTCCACAAAATTCTGACAGATTGTCACACACACACAGTGAGTTAGAAACAGATGAATTCTCTCCTCCTGTGTCATCATCAAAAGATTGGTCCCATAATCTCCATGAACAATCCTTTAGAGCGCCATGAAATAAATACTGCTATGGGACACGAGTGTGTTCTCTAAGCAGTCGCAGCTTCTCGGGACTCTGCGATGCCCTTGTCCCCACTGTCAGCCAGATGACTTCATCTCCTGTCCCCAGCAGAAACTCAGGAGCCACGCTCCTCCCAATTTTGGGGCATCCACAGTTGGGACGGTGTTCAGTTATGCATCCCTCTCCCACCCGAGGACTCCTGGAGAGGGATGAGTGAGGGTCTTTGAGGAGAGCCATTTGGTCTCCAGTTGTGGATGGGAGTAGTGTCTGGGGTCGCTGTGTTCCAGGGGAGTTGATTTTTTTTCTCGAGTTGGAGTCTCACTCAGTCACCCAGGTTGGAGTGCAGTGGCATGCTCATGGCCACCTCAGTGTCGACCTGCTGGGCTCAGGCAATCCTTGCACCTCAGCCTTCCAAGTAGCTGGAACTACAGGTGCACGCCACCACACCCAGCTGCTTTTTTGATTTATTGTAGAGATGAGGTCTTGCCAAGTTGTCCAGCCTGTTCTCAAACCCATGGACTCAGGCAATCCTCTTACCTCGGCCTCCCCAAGTACTGGGATTACAGACTTGAGCCACCGTGCCTGGCCTGAGAAATTGATTTTATGCTCTTATTCTGTGAAACAGCAGTGGCACAAAAATGTGGAATCTGGGTTGAATCAGACGTGATTTAACTATCAGTTAAGCCCCTCACAATAATTTACCCATTCATTTGTACTTCAAGATTTTAAAAAAGTCAAAGAAATTGCCAATAAATTTAAAATCATCTTCTGAAGATAAGTGAACAAAGTTGTAGGGACCTCTGAACTGCCATTAGACATAAGATACAATTTTGGTTTCTTTGTTTTTTTTTAAGGCCAAGATACAGAAGACTTTTTCGGTTTTTCAAAAGGCCACATTAAAAATTCACTCTCTTTGAGCCATTGTGGACAAAACCTACACTACCACGCCCACGGAAGGGGCGCTAGAACATTTTTGTGAAATTACTTTGTGAAAGAAATGTCAACTTTTTAGAATAATAAGCTAAAGTAAGAGTTGGCTTGGAAATAACTTCCTCACTCAGGCAGCTAGCACCGGCGAAAGACCTCACTGGTTCCTCCAGCTACCTCAGTGGCTTATCTGTTCACTTGGAACAATTTCACCAGTGAGAAGGCCTGTGTTGGCACAAACCGTGTGCTGTTCTTTTCTTTAACAAGTGCCTGACACTTTTAAATCACTCGGTAAGTATATATTGACTACAAATAATTAAGTAGACCTTGAAAATAATTTCACAGATGACAGTTAAATCAATTCTACCTTCAAACTTCATTTTGAGCAACATATATATATATTTTGTTTGTTTGTTTGTTTTTTGGAGTCTCACTTTGTCGCCCAAGCTAGAGTGCAGTGGCACGCTCACGGTCACCCCAGCATCGACCTGCTGGGCTCTGGCGATCCTTTGGCCTCAGCCTTTGAAGTAACTGGAACGAGAGACATGCGCCTGGATAATTTTGTGATTTATTGTAGATACGAGGTCTCGCCAAGTTACCCGGGCAGGTCTTGAACCCGCGGGCTCGGGCAATCCATTCGCCTCAACCTCCCAAAGTGCTGTGATGACAGGTTGAGGCACCGAGCCCGGCCTGAGCAATATATTATAAAGTGACAAGGAAAGTTTTATTCTAAAATTTGCTTCTCAAGGGTACAGTCATATGTGGGTTATGGTATTTACAAGTATGCAAATAACAAAACTATTTAATGAAAGCAGTGGAACTGTTTTGGTAAAATTGAAACAGCAGAGCAAATATAGGGCATAATTGGTTTTGAATCTAAGTGAAATCTCTAAAGAAACAGAGAACTCCCAAGTCTATAGTTTTGGATAAGACTCTTGTTCAAGCAGTATCCAGTTATTTATAATCTAGAAGAGGAACTCTATTTTTACTCAATTCACATATGTCAATTTTGTTTTTTTGCATCGGGTACTATAAGAGATTTTTCAAAAGCATTCCTTTTATCTCCTGAGCTTTGATGTTCTGGTTTTTTCTCGTTTATATTTCTTATCCTTGCGCTAGTCTTTGTGCATATTACTGCAGAGAAGAAGTGTACAGAGGACAGAAGGGTGTTTGGACCCATGGCCTCAACTGGCCCGGGAATAGTCCAACTGCAGGCTCATTCTCCGCCTAGGACAGTTGGCTGTGTCCAGTATGGGGAAAGTCCTTTGTTCACAGACTATGCCACACCCTCAGTCTGGTGTGTCAGCTGCCTGGCAAATCTTTGTCCTTGGCGAAGGTGTCATTTGATGAGAGAATATGGACAATGGAAGACAAGCACCGCCCTCCCTCCTAGCAGGGGCTAGTTCTCCATTGTGTCCTGAGGATGGTGTGTCCCGCTAGTATGCTAAGAACAGGACAGGGTGAACAGAAAACATGGGGAGGGCAAAGGACACCCTCCCTGGTTATAAGTTTGGGACATACTCACTTTGGGCATTGTTGTTGGCTTGAATGGCAGTGGATGAAAATAAAATGTCAACAAAATAAGAAGGTGATATTAATTTACTGGAAAAGTATTTTTTTTTCTCGTGGTTACAGGGAAACAGACTTTACTATTTATGTGCATCTTAATTTTTAGACATTAAAAATTGCAGGAACGCGGCCAAAATTAAAAATAACCTGTGTTTTGTACTTTCTTGATGTGGAACTACAGAACATTCTTTGACCTTTCCTCTGCCCCAGCTCCCAGTGTTTGGTTACCATGGCTACCACCAAGTCTCGCTTTTTTTTTCCTGATGTAAAAGGATAACAGTGTCACATGGGGGACAGACTGAAGGCCGAACGTGAATGCAGAGTGTAGACTTCTTGTGGCATGCAGCCTGCCCGAGTCAGTCTGCTGTGTTTGCAGTATGTGTCTTTGCTATTTCGCAGGGCTTGTCCTCCAAGGTGACCTCCCGGGTCCCCACCAAGCCGCTGACAACCCTCAGGGCCCAGCTGGAGAACCATCATCTGAGTCCTCAGAGCTTGCGCCCCTGTCCTGGTCTACGGTCACTGGTCTTTGCACGTTTCCAGTTTCATGTGATCTTTTTTTTATCTTTTAGATCTGTTTAAATGTTTGTCTTGTAGACCAGTCTTCACATGAGAAGTCTTGGGGGTGTGAGCTTTCATTATACTTATTTGTGATGTAAACATACTATATATATAATATTATTTATAATTACTTAATTATTTTGTCTTTTTGTTTTTATGTATGTTGTATAAATAAATATACATATGTTGGGATAAAGACCACCTTTTTATTGATGAATTGAATTACCAAAAAAATTTAGACCATGACTTGTTTTTTTTTGAGTTGGAGTCTCACTCTGTCGCCCAGGCTGGAGTGCAGTGGCATGCTCGTGGCCACCGCAGCCTTGACCTGCTGGGCTCCAGCGATCCTTCCGCCTCAGCCTTCCAAGTAGCTGGAACTACAGGCATGCACCGCCACACCCAGCTAATTTATTTATTTATTTATTTCAGAGACAGGGTCCCGCCAAGCTGCCCTGGCTGCTCTCGAACCCCTGGGCTCGGGCAATGCTCTCGCCTCCGCCTCCCAAAGTGCTGGGATTACAGGTGTGAGCCACCACACCCCCGGCTAACTATAACATTCTCGAGGAGAGCAACGCGTGTTTTTTGTGTGTTTTTGCATCCAATGTGGTGCCGGTGTGCCTGTTATCCAATACAGTGGTATACAAAAAAATGTTTGTGGAGTAAGTGTGACCCACAGTTTTCTGACTGAGAAAGCCCGCAGGTCATAATGGAAGGTTAGAGTGGTGCTTCTACATCTCCATTTCTACCCAAACTACTGCCGAATCCTGCCCACCTCCCTCCAGGTCCATTTAAGAGGCGGGCCCCAGGGTGTCTGTGAGCCCTCCTGCTACCTTTTCAGCTGCCTTGAAGGCCTACAGTGACTGCTCAGAAGTCCCTGCATTCCCTCCCTGCCTCCTGCACCATCAGGCCTCTCCCAGAACCTTCCTGCTGGGCCTCCGCTTAGGCTCAGCCTTTCCTATTTCTTACTCTCTTTGTACCTCCAAGGGGCCTCAGCTTTGGCTGCGTGCCCGGGGAGGCCTTCTGAGAAACACAGCCCACCCCCGTGCACACGTTTCCTCTCCCCTTGGTGGAAAGCAACCCCGAGCTTTGGTCGAGCTCGTGGACGGGGTGCAGCCTCTTCCTTCCAGACAGTTCCTCTCCAGGAGGCTTCTCTGACCACCCTGCACACCTCGTCTGCCTCTCACTTCCACCGTCTCTCTCGTGCATTTCTGTGCCATCCAGTCCTGTCCAGATTGGACCCAACGCAGATGCTTTCAGAGGACAGATGGATCTTCAACAGGTGAAGCTGGCAGACTCCCTGTGTCTTAACCTCCTTGGAGCTAAATAGGTTTTCCTTTCTTAGCGAAACATGAAACTTCTGGTGTAGCTTTTGTGTCCCCCCCCCCCTTAGGTTACAGAGATGAATCTCTCTACAATAAGAAAAACATAGCGTGGATGTAGGAACAAACACACGTGAGCCCTGGCAATCGGCTCTTGGTCTCAGTGACCAGGGGGTAATGATGAGAGACAGAACTGTAGTGATGGCAGCGAGGATGCCATGGTACACAGACTGCCAGGCTCCTCCGCGGTGGATTCCTCAGACTTGGTGGGAGAACCCTTGTATGCTCGTCCCTCTGTCGGTATATCTGGATATATCTGTTTTCTCTTCTCTCACTTTCAGTCATTTTCGAAGTACTGCAAACTGGGGTCGGAGTGGGCGTGGCAGGAGCCATGTCTACTTTCGTTGTTTACTTATTTGTTTACTTTTTACTTCTCCTAGTTTAAACACACTGTCAATCGTTTTGGTCCCATTGTCTAGATCAGGGTGAACCAGCCACACCCTTTTGTTCATGTCCCACTTGTGGCTGCTCTCGTGCTATGACAAGAGATCTGTGTAGAGGCAAGTGACCACGTGGCCCGCAAAGCCAAAAAGATTGGAGGCCTGTCCTGCCCTCTTATAGAAAATATATCCAACCCAGTGCCAGATGTTTGCAGTTGAAAGTCGTGGCATTGTCTCTGGTGCCACCTCTGTGAGGGCATTGAGAGGTGTTTTAAGACTTTTATGATTCTAATAGTTAACATGTCATGGTTGTTGCCGCCTTTTTTTTTTTTGAGTCGGAGTCTCACGCTGTTGCCCAGGCTGGAGTGCAGTGGCACGTTCACGGCCACCACAGCCTCGACCTGCTGGGTTCAGGCGATCCTTCTGCCTCAGCCTTCCAAGTAGCTATAACTATAGGCACGCGCCACCACGCCCGGCTAATTTTTTTATTTTTATTGTAGAGATGAGGACTTGCTAAGTTGCCCGGGCTGGTCTCGAACCCGTGGGCTCAGGCAGCCCTCTCACCTCGGCCTCACAAAGTGCTGGGATTATAGATGTGAGCCACCATGCCCAGCCTTTTGCTGCCTGTCTTCATACTGCTAGTAAACACTTGGAGAGTTGTGGGGAGAATTGAACAAGCACTATAAGTTCAC
>CAUYQG010036311.1:0-13668 GCA_963574415.1 Tarsius wallacei | reverse complement strand
CCTCTCCAGCAACTGTTATTTTTTGAGTTATTGATAATTGCCATTCTGACTGGAGTTAGGTGGTATCTCAGAGTGGTTTTGATTTGCATCTCCCTGATGATTAGTGAGGTTGAACATTTCTTCATGTGTCTGTTGGATGCTTGGATGTCTTCCTTTGAGAAGTGTCTGTTCATATCTTTTGCCCATTTTGCAATGGGGTTGTTTGTTTTTTTCTTTTCAACACATTTGAATTCCTATTGGATCTACAAGGAACGCATATACTTTAAATGGAAATACGTTTTGTATATCTTTAGGACATGCACAGGTTTCACATAATAACTACTGCTTGGTTCTTTTATCATAAAACTTCTTCAAAAGCCTCTGTCCCTGTAAAATGTTAATTAAAATAAAACACTGAACTTCTTCAAAAATTGGTTATTATGGCACAATATTTAAAGATTACATTTTTCCAATGATTTTGTTTATCTCAGTTTTCTTTATGCTCAGAACACATCATTTTGACTGGAGGCCAGCTTTTTCTTTTCAACAACAGAAGACACATTCTTATAAGAAATATCTCAAATTGTGTTTTATTTTTCTAAAGTATGTGTGGTTTTGCTTTATTTTCCTTCTTTGATTTTTCATTTGTTTTACTTTCTGGGTTTATATGGAAATAGTCCATTCTTACTTCTCTTTTTTCTCTTCTGTGTTCTCATACACTGGTTTTTCTTTACTTTCAGAAAATAACTCTAAAAGTGATTCTTGACCATACTGTTTCTCGATATTTGCTGCAGGTTAACCATAGATGCCAGTGAGTGGTGAGCTGCCACTTTGAGCTATTTTGGAGAAGTTATTCTGATTTGTCTCACTGTACTCTGTGTTAAATGAACTGTCCTTTTGCAACTCTGGGACATTTATATTCAGTATCTTTTACTCTTCAGTTCTAAAACAGTGTCTAAATTCTGACTGTTTTTACAGGAAGATTTATCTTGTTTTCTATAATTTATCCTGAACTTTAAAAATGAGTAGTAGATACATTCACTAATGTGGTCTATGTAAGAAATAGAAGTTAAATTTTAATCTATCTGGTAATTTACTAATTCTTTCAGTAACCTAGGCTCTACTTTCTGACACAGATGGGTTCTCTCATAGCTTTTCATCTCCTCATATTTATTTCTCTTCTGAGTGCACGTAAGTGGGATGACTAATATAAACTTAGCAGCTGAGGAGAAATGGGATTCTATGATTTATGAAGAGAGTCTGATCCCTTGCTAAATTCTGGTATGGGTGGACAAATCTGACCTGCTAATTGGACTGATGGCAAAATACATATAAAACTACTTTAAAACATCAGATAATGTGAACAAAAACCTTTCTGATAACGAGGTTTTTGCTGTTTTCAAAAAACATTGCAAAACTGAAGAAAATTGCACATATCAGTTGAAACTGAATGGAATATTCTCAAACATAAACTTGGGGAAAGCCAACATTTTGTATTTAAGCCATTTATACCAAGATCACAATGTTCCAAAACAAAAAGAAATAAACTAAAAATTGACTGAACTCACGAAAGAAATCACAAAGTCCTGGACTCACCCTAAGCTGTGCATGTACAGAAATGGCCCAGAACAGTATAGCAAGGACTTTAAAAACAGAAATAGCCCCCAACATAGGACAAATATTGATCTTTGAGTGACACATACGTGGAACAGCAAAGACTTTTAAAGTGAAACTGACTTAGGAACCAAAGTTCATAGAAGACTAAACCTGAATGGGTCAATTGTCTGCTAAAACAAAACAAAACAAAATAAAAACAAAACATTTTTTGGAGGATCTGAAAAAAACTAAACTCTCAACACCATATTCAAAATGTCCAATTTACAATCCAAAATTATTAGACATACAATAAAGCCGAAAAATCTCAATAATTTTGAAAGGAAAAGACAATCAGGTGGATGTCAAACCCAAGATGATTCTAATGTTAGAATTGTCAAAGACCTTAAAACAGGTAACATGACATGTTACATGAAGTAAGAGCAAACATATTAGAAATTTGTTAAGATATCAAAAGAAAAATTGGAATTGTATAAAATGAAACAAATGAAAAATTTAATCCAGTATGTAATAACTTGATTCAAAAATGTTATTGAGTGAATTCAGTAATAGACTAGAGATGACTGAAGAGTTAATTTGAAGATTAATGGAAATTATTTAATCTGAAGAACGTAGAGAGAGATTTAAAAAATGAATAGACCCTCAAGGAACTCTGAGAAATATCAAAAAGTCCAACTTTTCTTTTGGCATCCTATAAGATAAGAAAGATAAGGGAGCATAAAAATATTATATTGGGAGACAACATTCTATGGTTCTTTTATGTTTTTGTTCATTTTGTGAGCATAGACTCTCCAGATTAAATTTTAAAGGATGTGGTCTAGTGAGCAACCTTGGAAGAAAGAGATAGTATCTGCCTCCAGTGCAGAGGGCAGTTTATTTCTGTTCGGTATTATACTACAGTGTTTTATCTGGGAGTTCTCTTAGCTGTGCTTCAAATTTACTGCCTTCACAGCCTCTACTGATCTGCTCCTCATCACCCCTGTGGAGACTTTGGGGCCAAGGCTAACTAATGTGGACATAAAGCTTTTGCTGCTTTCTATGCTGTGAGTACTGAAGTCCTTTTTCTCTGACCTCAGCATCTGTGTCTTTTGCCAGGACATATGAAACCATGACAGGCTCAGTTGCATGGCAAAATATCAGATCCTTCTTGACAGACTTTGGTGATGAGGATGGGATTACAACAGATATATGGTTTGCAGAAGGACAGGATAAGAGCTCCCTTGGGTCAGATTATAGAATGTGAGAAGACAGAGTGAATTTTCTTGTTTTAGTAGTGGTTAAGGATGGGAGGTAAGGGTACTCCATTTTCGTACCTGTTAATAAATATTTAGAGACTGGGCATCAAGTAGCAGCATTGAAGCAAGCAGCTTAAATGGAACTTTGGTTCTTACTCTCCTCTGGGTAAGAGGAGAAAGAGATGTTATTAGGACAATAAGGAGGCAAGTCCCATGGCTCCCCTTGAATGGCAACATGGAGGTAGCTGCTAAATCAAGGAGTCCTCGACAATGAAATAAATGGTGTCACCAATGACAAGACAAAGTTTTGAAAGGTTAAAAAGCATTAAAAGTTCAACTCGCTGAACTACAGGCATGACCACTGGATCATTTCAAACTGAACTGAATCTAAATTTGCCCTCGCATTCTCTCGCCATATGTGACTGACTACCATATGTGCTCATCTGAATATTCAGAGGAAATTTAGTAAGGAGGGTCTCAGGTTTTGATTACTTTCTTGGATACAGATGCCCAATTTACCATTCTAATTCCAGTTCCAGCTGGGGAGGTGGCATTCAATTTCAACTTAAGGCATTTGGGCAGAGTTCATAGTGGGAAAAGGAAGTTCATGCCACCTCATTGGTGTAGTCTTTTGGCCAACTCATTGCACTGTTCCTGTTGCTTTTACAGATGAATATATGATAATTTATACTTGTATATTGTTACTTTTTCATACTATAAGTGCCAGAGGAAATTCAGACAAATTCAAAAGAGCTGCAGATGGACAAGTTCTAGTGGGATAAGCTCCCCTACCATTGTGCAAGTGACTTTGCCCTATGTTTTCCAAAGCTTTGCTATATAGTAGATGGCTTGTGGATTGACCTGTCAGGTGCCTCAGCCTCAATTGCCCTGGCTGAGATGTTATTATATCTCTGCCACCAGAAGTGGCTGACAACTCTAAGAAAATTAATGTGCCTGGTTGCCAAATAAACTTTCCTGGGGCCGTGTGAGGCTTCACAAAGTTCAGTCACTCCAGCAGTCAAGATAAAACTGCTCTCTCTTCAGGCTTCCACAATCAAAATAAAAGGCTCAACACCTAGCTGGACAATTTGGTTGTTGGAGACAGTATGTGCCTCACTTATGCATTCTACTTGTTTCTTTAAATCACGTAATACATATATTAGAATCCTGTAAGTTGTGCCAAAACCAGTAGGCTGCATTGGAAACTTTCCTGCAAGCTGTGGCATACTCTATAGCCTTAGGTACCATAATTTTAAGGACAACTTTAGCTACACATCTCTTAATTATTTTGACTGATGATTTTGCCAACTATATTTTCTGGCAAAGAGATGCAACCTTTACCTGGTTTCCTTTGGAATTTTTGATTCCTTGCTTCTCTGACTTGTTCACCTTCTGAAAAGCAAATATAGCTTGCTGTTGTGTTCCTGTCAAACAGAATGCCTGACCAGGAAAAAGCCTTTTGACTGACTATCTTGTTTTTTTCTTTTCTTTCTTTCTTTCTTTTTTTTTTGAGTCATGCTCTCACTCTGTCACGCAGGCTAGAGTGCGGTGGCACAATCACTGCAGCTCACCGTAGCTCACCCCAGTTCACTGCAGCCCCAACTTCCTCAGCTCATGCAATTCATTGCATAATATAGTAATTCATTGAATAGATATGGGTTGCAGGCATACACCACCACACCCAGCTAATTTCTTGATTTTTTTTTTGTAAAGACAAAGTCTCACCATGTTACCTAGGCTGGTCTCAAACTCCTGGGCTCAAGTGATCCTTCTGCCTTGCCTTGGCCTCCCAAAATGCTGGTATTACAGGTAAATAAATAATGATTTGTGTGCTATATCTCTTAGAAATTGCCTTTAAGATCCAAATGATAGCAAAAGCAGTTAAGTAGATATTAGTTTTGTACTATTTAAAATTGTGCAGATTTTTATTTGATGCTATATCATTTTGATAATTTTTACTTTGCTATTTTAGCTTTTTTATTTTTGATATGAAGTTTTCTTCTTGAGAGTGCAAAAAATACGCGACAGCATGTTTTACAAAAATTTACTTCAGCAGTATTCAAGTATTTTAGACTTTAGAGAAGAATAACCACCCAAATATATTCAGAACATACAGTTTTAGAAAAAAAAAAAAAGAAAAGAAAAAAAGACTTTTAAATATCACAGTATCAGTCACAACAGCAGTGTATTTATTTACATGGGAAATGTTATTAAAATAGTGTGTTATACATAATATTCCCATATGGTGAAATGCATTCTTTTGAAAGGTCACAGATTCAACAATTTATTTTCATAATTGTCATTATTAGTATTTAGTTAGGGCTTTAATAAAATTTCTTGGATTTAAAAGTGGATTTTCTCTACTAAGACATCTATACTCATCCATGCTAAATGGATTGAGATAGAGATTATTGTAAACCAGGTTCCTGAATACATGACTTAAGAAATTCAGAAAAGGAAAAAGAGGAGAAACACAGAAGAATCTCAAATGTTAGCTGCACTGATCCTGCAAAGCATTAAATTATCAAAACCGCATTTTATCTTCTTATCACCTTCATTTAGCAGTTCTTGAACAGTCTTTGTTTTTTGAAATTATACCCATTTTATACTGCTGTCTCTCTATGTATGTCTATTACAAAACAAAGATTTGTTATATATTTCAGAAATGAATTGAGCTGTATGCTAATATTCATTTCACATGACTTGTTTATTTAAGAACACTTGTCATTACTATTGAGAGTATTCTTCACCTTTTATCTCCCCCTTATCTGATAATATCCAATCTTTCTTTCTAATATAGCCAATGATCTATTTAATCATATGTTATTTCAAATAAAAAAAATTCAGATATTTTACCCTTATCTTTTGTCTAACTACTGGGAAGTAAACTGTAAACAGAATTGTAGCCAAAGATGACTTATTCAAAATAATTTATATCTATATTTATAATGTTTGTATGTAGTAAACAAAATGTACAAATCCATGTCAACGTGACATATTCTACATTTATATGACAGCAAAATGATTCTGATAAAAAGGGAACCATAATATTTAAAACTTATTCTATTTCCTGAAACTACATTTTATTATCTTTTATCTTTTCCAGAAACAACACCTGAAAAATTATCTTTACTTCTTGGAGCTTTCTTTTGTGAAAAGTTTGTAATAATTCAAATTATTTAACAGATTAAAGAATCTTTTACAAGATTCTGCTGTATTTATATCTCTTGAGAAACTGATACAATTTATGTAATTGTCAAATTTGTGCTTATAAAGTTCTCTAGTTATCCTCTAATATTTGAGGTATCTCTTTCCATTCAATTTCTCCTCCCTGAAAGATGGACTGCTGTATTACTATTAAGCACAAGGTTCATAGTTGGCAAAGGACTTGTAAGGCAAGCCTTGCATGCCTGACCCAAAATTTGACCTGGCTCAGCATTCTTGACTCTCCTTCAGGCAAACTAACTCTTACAACTTCTTAGTACAGATCCTAGAGCAAAGGCAGATGCTGCCCTTCCTCAGCAGTCAACCTTTGTTTTGAATGGTGGAGGGTTTGGACGTTGGTGGATCTCCTGTTCATTGCTATGTAGGTGATTAAATATGTCTCAGTGATACTTTGGAAAAATAGTTGTTGTTGCTCAATAGGTTGGAGATGAATTATTATTATATTTCAACATTTAAAAATGAAATACAAAAAAGTTTATGGTATATAAAAATTCAAAATATTTTGGAAATCCATCATTAGAAATGCCTTGGATCATCAGAGATGCCTTGTTAAAGCAACTATATCCGAATATTTTTCAAAAAAGTAAAAGATTTCAAAAATTAAAAGATTTCAAAATATACTTTCAAAAAATAGAAAAGATAAATGGAAATAAACTTATGCCTGGAGACATACTAGTTATACTTAAGAAGCAAAAGAAAAAATTTCAAAAGTATAGACGTATTATCTACCTGAAAAGTAGTGATAAATAGCCTGATTTAATTGGAGTGACAATTAAGACAGTGGAATAAAATATCTTCAAAATGTTTATAGCAAATAAAAAATTAGGAGCATATTTTCAGGATAACAATATTTCAGAAATGAAAGCATGCCTATGCTTAGAACTAAAGATGCTGTAAGAATTTATTGACATCAGAGTGTAACCAAAGGTAATTTAAATGCTATGCTTCTAAGAGATGTAAATGATTCCAATCTGATATACATCAAAATGATGATTAAAATTTATTAAATGTGTAGGACAATCTAAACAAATGTTGACTGAACATGTCTAATTCAGTAGTCTAAAAAAAAACACCTAAAGTGATTTAAAAACTAACATGTAATAATGGAAGGGGTTAGTGTATATAGCATTTTTATAATTTTATAATTTTATAATTCATAATTTTATAATTTCTTCTACTATTAGAAGAGGAATTATATTGATTTTTGTTTTTTAAAATAGATTTTATTTTTAGACTATTTTTTATAACAAAATTGAGCATCAAGTATTAAGCTTTCCCATATACCTCTGCCCTCACACATGCATGACCTCCCCCATTATTAACAGCCTTTATCAGAGGGGTACATTTATTACAACTGATGAACCTACAATGGCACATTATTATCACCCAAATTCCATAGTTTTCATGGGGATTCACTCTTGGTGTTGCACATTCTATGGGCATAAACAAATGCATAATGGCATATATTCATCATTATAAAATCAAACAGTATTTTGAGTCCCTAAAATTCCTCTGTGCTGTGTTTATTCATCAGACCTTTCTGCATCCTTGGCACCTACTGATCTTTTTAATGCCTCCATAGTTTTCCTTTTCCAGAATGTCATATAGTTGGAATCACACCATATGAAGCCTTTTCGAATTGACTTCTTTCACTTAGTGATATGCATTTAAATTTCGTTGATGTCTGTTTATCACTTGATAGATCATTTCTTTTTAGCACTGAATATATTATTCCATTGTCTGGATATACCACAGTTTATCCACTTATGTACTGAAGGATATCTTGGTTGCTTCCACATTTGGGCAATTATGAATAAAGCTAGTTTAACTATTCATGGTCAGGTTTTTCTGTGAACATAAGTTTTCAATACCTTCAGATATATACCAAGAAGAATGATTGCCAGATTGTATGGTAAGAGTATGTTTAGTTTTGAAACAAAACAAAACACCAAACTGTCTTCCAATGTGATTGTACCATTTTACAATCCCACCAGCAATGAATGAGAGTTCATGTTGCTCCACATTCTTGTCAGTATTTGTTGTCGTGTTTTGGATTTTGGCCATTCTAATAAGTATGTTTTTGTATTTGATTGTTGTTTTAATTTGAATTTTCCTGATGAAATGTGATGTGAAGCATCTTTTTATGTGCTTTTTTGTCACCTATATATCTTTATTGATGACATATCTGTTAAGGTATTTGACCCATTTTTAATTAGTTTTTTCTGTTTTCTTTTTGTTTAGGTATATGTGTTCTTTGTATGTTTGTGGCAGCAGACATTTACCAGATAAGTCTTTTGAGAATATTTTCTACTAGTTTGCGACGTGTCTCCTCATTCTCATGTCAGTGTCTTTTGCAGACCAAAATTTTTAATTTTAATAAAGTCCAGCTAAACAATTCTTTCCTTCGTGGATTGTGACTTTGGGGTTGTATTTAAAACATAATTGCCAAGTTGAAGTTTACCTAGATTTTTTTTTTTTTTATTTTTTAGGAATTTTATAGCTTTGCAATTTACATTTAAGTTTGTGATTCATTTTGAGTTAATTTCTTGTGAAGAGTATAAAGTCTTTGTCTAGATTATTTTTTACATGATTACCCAGTTCTATTATTGTTTGATAGAAGACTATCTTTTCTCCATTATTTTATCTTTGATATTTTGACGAAGATCAGTTGACATTATTTATCTATATTTCTGGGCTATTTCTTCTGTTCCATTGTTCTATTTGTCTATTCCTTCATCAGTGTCACACTGCCTTGATTACTTTTGCTTTATAGAAAATCTTAAAGTTAGATAAAGTCAGTTCTCTGACTTTGTTCTTTTCCTTCAATATTGAGTTGACTAGTTTGAGTCTTTTGTCTCTGTTAAACTTTAGAATCTGTTTGTCAATATTCACAAAACAGCTTGATAGAATTTTGATTGCAATGAATCTAGAGACTAAGTTAGAACAAACTGACATCTTGACAATATTGAATCTTCCTATCTACAAACACTAAATATCTTGTTAATGCTTTGCTTTCTTTCATCAGGTGTTTGTAGTTTTCTTCACATTGTACATATTTTATTAGATTTTATGCCTAAATATTTTATTTTGGGTGGTACTAATGTGAACGATTTCTGTTTTTAATTTCAAATTCCACTTGTTCATTGATTGTATACAGGAAAGCAGTTGACTTTTGTAAATTAACCTTGTGTTCTGAAAACTTGATACAATCCCTCATTATTTCCAGAAGTTTTGTTTGCTGATTCTTTTGGACTTTCTACATAGATAATCATATCGTCTATGAACAAAGACAGTTTTATTTCTCTTTTCCCAATCTGTATACCTATTATTGCCTTTTATTTCCTTGTTGCATTAGCTAAGACTTCCAGTATGATGTTTAAAAGCAGTGGTAGAAGGACATATTTGCTTTATTTCTGATCTTAGTGTCTTTAGTTTTTTTTTCTTGTAGTGCCTTTGCTGAGTTTCTATTAAGATGATTCCTGGCCTCATAGAATGAGTTAGGAGATATCTCAATGCCTCTTACTTCTGAAATAGTTTTATAGTTTTGGTTTGCATTTCTCTGTTGATTAGTGAGGCTGATTTTTTTCATGTCTGTTGACTGTTCATGTGTCCTCTTTTGAGAAGTGTCTGTTGATGTCCTTTGCATACTTCTTAATGAGATATGTTTTCTTTAACTTCATTTGAGTTCCTTGTAGATCTGGATGTTAGACCTTTGTCAGATGCATAATTTGCAAACATTTATTTCCATTCCATGAATTGTCTCTTTTTACTTTCTTGATGGTTTCTTTCTTTTCAGCTTAATGAGGCTCCATCTATCTATCTTAGCTTTTGTAGCATTCACTTTGGGGGTCTTGGTCATGAATTCATTGCCTACTCCTATGTCCAGAAGGTTGTTTCCTATGTTTTACTGTAGGTTTTTTTATAGTTTGGGGTTTTATGTTTAGGTTCGTGATCCATTTTGAGTTGATTTTTGTATATGGTGATGGGTAGGGGTTCAATTTCGTTGTTCTTCATGTGGTTAGCCAGTTTTCCTAGCACCATTTGCTAAATATGGTCTCATTTCCTCGATGATTGTTTTTTGTGGTTTTGTCAAAGATAAGTTGGTTGAGAAACCATGTTTTTACTTCAGGAATCTCTGTTCTATTCCATTCGTCTATGTGCCTATTCCTATACCAATACCATACTGCCTTGGTTACTGTAGCTTTGTGATAAAGTTTAGAGTCTGGAAGTGTAATTCCTCCTGCTTTGTTCCTTTTGCTGAAGATTGTTTTGGCTTTTTGTACTTTTTTTTCCATATAAATTTTTGTGTTGTTGTTTCCAGGTCTGTGAAAAATTATGTTACTAATTTGATAGATATTGAATTGAATCTGTAGATGCCTTGAGTATCATTGACATCTTGACAATATCAATTATTTCAATCATGAGTGTGGGATGTTTTTCCCTTTGTTTGTATCATCCTTGATTTCTCTGAGCAGTGCTTTATAGTTCTATTATAAAAGTCTTCCACTTCTCTGGTTAGGTAAATGTCTAAGTATTTCTTTGTGGGGGGGTAGGGGCTATTGTAAATGGAATTGTAGGAATTATTGTTTTTGAGTTGTAGTCTTACTCTTGTTACCCAGGTTGGAGTGCAGTGGCACGCTCATGGCCACTGCAGCCTCGACCTGCTGGCCTTAAGTGGTTCTTCCACCTCAGCCTTTCAGGTAGCTGGAACTACAGATGCATGCCACCGTGTCCAGCTAGTTTTTGTGATTTAATGTAGATACGAGATCTCACAAGTTGTTCAGGCTGGTCTCGAACCCCTGGCTCTAGCAATCTTTTCACCTTGGCCTCCCAAAGTGCTGGGATTACAGACTGAGCCACCATGCCCGGCCAAGGGATTATGGTTTTTATTTCATTCTCTGCATACTTTTTGCTGGTATATGGAAATGCAATTGTCTTTTGCACATTGATGTTATAACTCAAAACTTTCCCAAAGTTGTGTATCAGTGTGAGGAGACTTTTCACAGATTACCAGGGGTTTTCTAGGTATAAAATCATATCGCCTACAAAGAGAGATGGCTTAACTTTCTTTTTTCCTCTTGGGATACCTCTGATTTTCTTTTCTTGCCTGATTGCTCTTGTTAGGACTTCCAGCACTATGTTGAATTGGTAGGGTGAGAGTGGGCATCCATGTCTTTTTCCAGGTCTTAGGAGGTATGCTTCCCGCTTCTGCTCATTGAGAAAAATGTTGGTTGCAGGTTTATCATATATGTATTTTATTGTTTTGAGGAATGTTTCTTCTATGCCTACGTGTTCAAGGGTTTTTATCAAGAAGGGATATTGAGTTTTGTTGCTTTTTTTTTTCATCTAAAGAGATAATTATGTAGTTCTATCTGTTGATATACTGAATTACATTTATGATCTTGTGAAAGTTGAACCAGCCTTGCATCCCAGGAATGAAGTTCACCTAGCCATGGTGGATGATCCTTGAGCTGTGTTGTTGGATCCTATTTACTAAAATCTTGTTGAGAATTTTTGTGTCTATGTTAATCAAGGAGATTGGCCTGTCATTCTCTTTCCTTGTTGAGTCTTTGCCAGGTTTGGTTATTCCAACATTCTTGATTGCCTGGAATACTTTCAATAAGACTGGTATTAGCTCATCCTTGTATGTCTCATGGAATTTATCTGGGAAGCAATCTGGTCCAAGGTTATTTTTTGGCAGGGAGGTTTCTTAAGACTGAGTCTATTTCCTGGATTGTTATTGGTCTGTTAAGAGTTTTAGTTTCTTCTTGTTTCAACCATGAGAGGTTGTGTGATGTCAGAAAAATCCTTTAGTTCTTTTTGATTTTCTAGTTTGTTTGCCTACAGATGTTTACAGTAATCTCTAATAATCTTTTGAATTTCTTCAGGGTCATTTGTGGCAATGCTTTTTTTGTTTCTTTGAAGGTTATTAATTATTGATTTAATTTATTTAATAGATACAGGCCTGTTCAGATTCTTAAATTTCTTTTTATATTAGTTTTGACAGATTGTGCCTTTCAAGAATTTGATTCATTTTTTCTAGTTCATCATTTTTATTGAGTTGGAGTCTAACTCTGTCATCCATGCTGGAGTGCAGTGGCATACCTCAGCCTTCCAAGTAGCTGGAAATACAGGTGTGCATCACCGTGCTCAGCTAATTTTTTGATTTATTGTAGAGGCAACGTCTTGCCATGTTGCCCAGGCCAGTCTTGAACCCCTGAGCTCAGTCAAACCTTTCACTCTACCTTCTAAATTGCCAGAATTACAGAATTACAGATGTGAGCCACCATGCCTGGCAGGTCATCAAATTTTTGAGCATATAGTTGCTCATAGTATTTTTTTATTATCCTTTTAATGTCTGTGAAATCTGCAGTGATACATCCTCTTTCATTTCTGATATTATTGTGTCCTCTTTCTTCCTCTTGCCCTTCCTTTCTCTCTCTCTCTCTCTCTCGCTCTCGCTCTCTCAATTTCTGTTTTCAGTTTTATTGTTTTCTATTCTAATGTTTGTTATTTCTTTCTTTCCATTTACTTTGGATTTAATTTGATTTTATTTTTTAATTTATCAAAATTAAAGTTTAGATTAGTAACACTATTTTTTTTTGAATTGAGATCTTTCTCTGTTGCCCAAGCTGGAGTGCAGTGGCACAATCACAGCTCATCTCAGCCTCAACCTCCTAGACTCAAGTCATCCTTCTGTCTCAGTCTCCCAAGTACCTGGGATTACAGAAGCACACCATCATTCCTGGCTTGCTTTTTGTTTTTGTGTGTTTGTTTATTCATTATTTTTTTATGGAGACAAGGTGTCACTTTGTTGCCTAGGCTGGTATTGAATTTCTGGGCTCAAACAATACCCTTGCCTCGGTCTCACAAAGTGCTGAGATTACAGACAGTAATAATTATGTTTTAAGTTTATTTTTATATATACAATGCAGTTTTAAGAGTATAATTAAAATAAAAATTCAGTGTTTTTAAGATGTCAATTCTACTGAGTTGAATTATAGAGTTAATGAAATCCCAACAATGATTCCATCATAGGAATTAGAATATTGGAGGGGAAAATAGGAGACTTGTAATACTTGATTTCATGATGTATTTCAAACATATGGTATCAAAACAGTATGGCATTGGTGTAAAATAGGTAAATAGATTCAATTTGGAAAGTAATGTGTTTTAACAGACGGTGCTAGACTAATTGGATATCCATATGAAAAGTCATGAACTCCCATTTTCACCATACATGTGAACTAATACAAGATAAATTATATGCGAAAACTTGGAGGCCAAGATTTCTTAGGACACAGAAAGAAGTCCATCATTAAATAAAATGGATAAATTGGGTTTCATTAACTTAAAAAAACTTGTAATCATATTAAACAATTAAGAAAATTCATTTGGAAAATTCATTTAAAAGAAAAGAATGAGAGAACTTAGAGATGGTGAAGAAAATATTTTATATAACATAAAGGGATGTGTGCATTTTTTTGTATATATTTATCAAAACATGCTACTTTGCATAGTAGCTGTATACATTTCACTGCAAAAAGCAAAATAATATATGAAAAATACTATGTGTTTTACCATATCTTAAAAATGAATATAAAAATAAGTTTGA
>CAUYQG010036299.1:0-57744 GCA_963574415.1 Tarsius wallacei | reverse complement strand
AATGGTTGTGTCTGTACTGAATTTGTATGGACTTTTTTCTTGTCATTATTCCCTAAATAATAGAGTATGGCAACTATTTACATAGCATTTACATTGTATGAGGTCTTATAAGTAATTTAGCCATGATTTAAAGTATATGGGCCGGGCTCGGTGGCTCAGCCTGTAATCCCGCGCCTTTGGGAGGCTTAGGTGAGTGGATTGCCTGAGCCCGAGGGTTCGAGACCCGCCTGGGCAAGCGAGACCTCATCTCTACAATAAATCAAAAAATTTGCCGGGCGTGGTAGCGCGCGCCTGTAATTCCAGCTACTCGGAAGGCTGAGGCGGAAGGATCGCCGGAGCCCAGCAGGTCGAGGCTGCGGTGGCCGGGAGCGGCCACTGCACTCCAGTCTGGGCAACAGAGTGAGACTCCAACTCACAAAAAAAAAAAATAAATAAATAAATAAATTATAATTTATTTAACATACTTCATACATTCTTTTTTCTTTTTCTTTATTTACTTGTGAAAATGATAGTTAATTTGTGAAAATGATAGTTAATTTGAGACTTACCCTCCTAACAAAATGTAAGTGCACAAGATACTACTGCTAAGTATAGGCAAAATATGTTATAGCAGATTGCTACGATGTATTCATCTTACACAAGTGAAACTTTATACCCAATGGACAATAAACCTCCATTTCTCTGTGCCCGCAGTTTCTGGCAAACACTATTCTCTCTGTTTCTATGAATTTGACTACATAAGATACCTCATGTAAGTGGAATTGTGCAGAATCTGTCCTTTTGTGACTGGCTTATCTCACTTAACACAGAGTCCTCTGTTTTCATACACATTATCACATATGGTAGAATTTTGTTACTTTTACGATTGAATAATATATCACTATATGGTATATTATAATAATGGTATGCTATTAATGTACCACTATAATATCTATAATATAGATATTATAGTGGTATATTATTCTCTCTCTCTCTCTCTATATATATATATATACGTACACATATATATATATTCAATATATATATATAATACACATATAGTTGACATTTCTTTATCCATTCTTCCATAGATAAATTTTTAAACTCTTTATATATCTTCATTATAGTGACTAGTGCTACAATGCACATGAGAGTGCAAATATCTCTTTGAGACTGTGATCTCAATTATTTGGGTTATACTGAAAAATACAGTTACTAAATCATATTTTAGTTCCATTTTTAGTTTTGTTGAGTAATGCTCTTACTGTTTTCCATAGTGGCTGCAGGAACTTATATTTCCACCAAGAATGTACAAGTTTTCAGATTTCTGCATCCTTTCCAAGACTGTGTGTGTGTGTGTGTACAATAGCCATCTTAGTAACTGTAAAGTGATATCTTATTGTGGTTTTGTATTTCCCTGATAATTAGTGATGTTGAGCATCTTTTCATTTATCTGTTGGTTATTTGTTTGTCTTCTTTGGATAATTGTTTATTGAGTTTTTTTGTCCACTTTAAATTGGGTTATTTGTATTTTTTTCCAGTGAAGTGTACAGTTTTTAAAATATATTTCTTATATTAACCCATTACTGATGTATTTCTGCTTGAATCTTTAGTATTTCCTTCTGTCTGCTTGAGCTTAGTTTATTATTATTTCTGGAGTTCCTTGAAATGTAGGAAGGAACTCCAGAAATAATAAGGCTTATCTGAGATCTTTTTAAACATAAATGTTTATTGCTAAAGATTTCCCTCTGAGTACCACTTTTCTACATCCCATAAATTTTGGTATATTATATTTTTGTTTTCATTTGTCTTTGGATACTTTAAAATTTTCCTTTTGATTTCTTTTTTGAACAATGGTTGATCAAGAGTGTGTTGTTTAAATTCCACATATTTGTGATATTTTCTTTTTCAGTTTTTCTTCTGTTACTGATTTTAGTTTCATTTTGTTGTGGCCAGAAAATATATTAGGTATGATTGTAATCTTTTTTTTTTTTAATTTGTAAGACTTGTTTTATAACTTAATATGTGATGTGTCATAGAGAGTGTTCTGTGTGCACTTGAGAAAAATGTGTAATCTTCTACTGTTGAATAGAATAGTCTGTATATGTATGTTAGGTTCTTTTGGTTTATGGTGTTTTGCAAGTCCACTGTTTCCTTACCAATTTTACATCTGGAATTTCTATCCATTATTGAAAGTGATTTATTAAAATCTCCTGCTCTGATTGTTTTGCTTTCTGTTTCTCCCTTCATATTTTTTAATGTTTGTTTTTACAGAGAAATGTTCTGCTGTTAGGTTGGTAATATATACGCCTACATATAAAAATTTTTAAATATTTTATATGTATATATATATATATAATCTTCTTCATAAATTGACCCTGTTAGTATTATTTAACGGCTTTCTTTTCCTCTTTTTATGTTTGTTACTTAAAGCTTATTTGACTCACAAGGTCATTGTTGCTCTCTTTTGGTTACCATTAGCATAGAATGCATATTTTCATCTATTTAGTTTTAGTTTATGCGTGTTCTTTTTTTTTTTTTTTTTTTTTTTTGAGTTGAAGTCTCACTCTGTCACCCACACTGGAGTGTAGTGGCGGCTTACAGCCACCACAGCCTCGCCTGCTGGGCTCCGGCGATCCTTCTGCCTCAAACTTCCAAGTAGCTGGAACTACAGGCGTGTGCTATCACACCTGGCTAATTTTTTGATTTATTGTAGAGATGAGGGCTTGCCAAGTTGCCCAGGCGGGTCTCAAACCCACGGGCTCAGGAAGTCCACTCACCTCGGCCTCCCAAAGCACGGGATTACAGGCTGAGCCACCGAGCCCGGCCTAATGTGTGTTCTTAAATCTAAAGTGATATTCTTGTTTACAGTATATATTTCAATCCTGTGTTTTCATCCATTCAGCCACTGTATATCTTTTGATTGGGAGATTTAATCCATTCAAATTTAAAGTAGTTATTGATAAGAACAAATTGTTGCCACATTGTTGTTTTTCCTTTTTTGCTACGCCTTTTTCTTTCTCTTTTTCTCTTGCTGGCTTCCATTTCAACTTGATAATTTTTTGAAGGAATATGCTTTAATTTATTTCTCATTGTCTTTTGAATATCTACTATAGGTATTTTCTTTTTGCTTATCATGAGGCTTATATAAAGTATCAAATTGTTAAAACAATCTATTTTAAGCAGATAGCAACTTAACTTTAATCACAAATAAAAACTCTGTACTTTTACAGTTTTCCCAGTTAACATTTTATAAGTTATTGGGGCCAAAATGTACATGTTTTATATTGAGTATCCAGGAACTAATTTTTGTAGTTTACTTAATACTATTGTAATTTAATATCTATATGACAGTTAAAAGTAATTAACATATCACCATTACAGTATTATACTATTTTGTGTTTTCTCTGTATTTACCTTTACCAGTGATTTTCATATTTTTATGTGCTTCCATATTGTCATGTAGTAAACTTTCATTTCAACTTAATTAATCTCATTTATATTTCTTATACTTGTGCCTAAGGGTAATGAATTTCATCAGTTTTTATTTGTATGGAAATTTCTTTATCACTATTTCATTTTAAAATTTGTTTTTTGAGTATAGTGTTTCTGTTTGGCAGTTTTTGTTTTAGTTCTAGCACCATAAAAATGCCATTTTACTCACTCTTGACTTGCAAGGTTTCTGCAGAGAAGTCTGCCCCTTAACTTGTGACAACTCAATTTTCTTCTGCTGCTTTTAAAAAACTCTTTCCTTCAATTTGATACTTTGATTATAATGTGTCTCAGTATATCTTTGGATTATTTCTTTGAGTTCTTTCAGTTTAATGATTCTGTATAGCCATGTTGTTCCCCAGATTTAAAAAGTTTTCCAATATTATTTATTTAAATAAGTTTTTAGCATCTTTCTTTTTCTCATGTCTTTCTCTGAATCCCATGATGCATATGTTGGTTCACTTGGTGAAGTTTCATAAGTCCTTAAGCTTTATTTCTTCTGTCTTGTTCTGTTTTATTTTTTACTCCTTTTACTAAATACTGTCAAATGAATTTGTGTAATTTTTTTCCTGCATTATCAAATCTACTGTTGAACCCCTTTAGTGAATTTACCCATTCAGTTAGTATAATGTTCAGCTTCAGATTTTCTCTTTATTTGTTTTTGTCATGTCTTTGTCGACATTCTCATTTTTATGCATTTTATTATTGTGTTTAGTTGCCTATATGTTGTCTCTTGTAACTAAGAGCTTTTTTAAAACAATTATTTTGAATTATTTATCAGTTTTTTTCAGCTTCTAGTTTTATTTTTTTATTTTAAATACATATTTTTTATTTTAAAATTGTGGGGTACAGTTAAGGGTTAGGTATACAAATATGCATTTTGCAGGTACCCTTGTTGATGAGGTGTGCACCCCCATCCCCAGACAGATATTGACTACCATTAATCCCACCTCTCTTCCCTTCCCTGCCCCCCCCCATAGTTTCCCGCTACTGTCAATCCTTTTCTTATAGTATTACGATAGTTGCTCAAGGTTCACTTATGAGTGAGAATATGTGATACTCAGATCTTTGCTTCTGTGAGAGATCACTCAGTATTACAAACTCTAATTTCATCCAGCTTGCTGTGAAATTCATGATTTTGTACTTTTTTGTGGCTGTGTAATATTCCATTGTGTATATGTACCACATTTTTTAATCCAGTTCTTTTTTGATGGACAGCATGGTTGGTTCCATGATCTTGCTATTGTGAACAATGCTGCAATAAACATACATGTGCAGGTATCTTTTTATAGAGTGATTTGAGTTCTTCAGGGTATATTCCCAGTAGGGGGATTGCGGGGTCATATGGAAGGTCAATTTTTAGAGCTTTTAGGAATCACCACACTGTTTTCCACAGAGGCTGCACTAGTTTACATTCTCACGAACAGTGTAGAAGTGTTCCCTTTTCATCCTTTCCAGCATCAATCAAAACAGCTTGGTATTGGTACAAGAACAGGCATATAGACCAATGGAATAGAATTGAGATTCCAGAAGCAAAACCTCAAATTCTCAACCAACTCATCTTAGACAAAGCCTCCACTACCCACCACTGGGGAGAGGAGAATCTATTCAGTAAATGGTGCTGGGAAAACTAGCTGACTACATGCAGAAGATTCAAACAAAATCCCTATCCCCATACACAAAAATTAACTCTAAATGGATCAGAGACCTAAATGTAAAACCTCAAACCATAAGAACTTTAGAAAATGCAGGAAACACCCTTATGGAAGTTGGAACTGGCATCCAATCCTGAGCAAAACCCAAAATGCGTGGGCCATAAGACATAAGATAGACAAGTGGGACCTCATTAAACTGGCAAGTTTCTGCAAAGCCAAAGAAACCATCAAAGAGCAGGGAGACAACCCACAGACTGGGAAAAAGTATTTGTCAACTCCATGTCTGACAAAGGCCTAACATCTAGGATCTACAAGGAACTCAAAAGTGCTGAAAAGAAAAAAACAAACAACCACATTACAAAGTGGGCAAAAGATATGAACAGATACTTCTCAAAAGAAGACATACGAGCGGCCAACAGATACATGATTACATGTTTAACCTCCGTAGTCATCAAGGAGATACAAATTAAAACTACACTGAGATACCATCTAATTTCAGTCAGAATGGCTATTATCAATAACTCAGAAAATAACAGTTTTTAAATCTCCATTTTTTAGGATCAATTACTAGAGATTCGTTTTTTGTTTGTTTGGTTTTTGGTGTGCTGTGTTCCATTTTTCTAATTCTTCTTTTCCAATGTAAATTTGTGTTGATATTTGCTCATCTGAAAAAAAAAAAAAACACCTTTTTAAATATTTACAGACTGGCTTTAATGGGAAACTCCATCATTGATAGCCTGGCTAAAGAATTTGGGTCAATGTTTATAGTTGTCCCAGGCATTCAGGGTTTTTGTTTGTTTGTTTTGCTTTGCCTTGCTTTGTTTGTTTGTTTATTTTTTCCCCAGAAGCTTCTAATAACTTCTTTCATCTGGTCTCTATTCCAGTCCCATTTATGATCAGTATAAGGTGAGACAAAAGCCATCCCCTTAAGGAGTGCAGTGAAAGTCCAAAAACTTTGGAGGCACACTCTGCTCCTCTCCTTCCAGAAGAACCACAGCTAGGGACCTTTTTCTCATCTCACAGACCCATGACAGCTGTCAGAAGCCACCTTTTTCTTTATCTTTATTAAGCTGTCCCAGGTGTCTGGACTGTGCTCTTTCAGTGCTCGGTGTCAGGTAAAGCACAAACTGGTGCTTTGGAAAGTGCTCCGAAAGACTGGGAAGCTGGATGCATGCTTCAGTCTTTTTCCCTAGTGGAAGAAATCACAAGCTAAAGCGATCAGCATTGATCCATGCCAGTTTGAGGGAGGAGCTGATGCTAGTCAAGTAAAATTGTTCCTTACTTGTTTTAATGCTCTTATTCTTACATCTGCTTTGTTTGGGTGCTAAAAGTTCTTTAAAAATATTTTGGCCCACATATCATTGTCAGATTGGTTTCCTATTTGGGGAACATGACTAGATCTTCCTATTCTACAATCTCACTGACTTTGCTCTCCAAAAAAAATCCTATTTTCTGAATCACCTTTTAGTTAGAAACATTTTAAATAAAAGTTTTTATGTATTATATTTATTTGCACATAATTTCTATTTGCTATTGCCTTTACATTTTTATTTCAAATGCACTATTTTTTAATTTTTTCTATTTTGTAAAAAAAAATTTGCTGAGTCTTGAAAAAAATTTATGTACACTGTTTTTTAGGAAATAGATATATGACTAATTAAACCGTTATATGGATAAATATAGAAAACTAAACAAAAGAGGTATTGAAAAATAAGTGCTAAGAAAAAAGTAGATACAATTTTTAAAAATAAGAATACATAAAATCTAAGTAATACAAAAATTCAGTAGAATTCAATCTTTTTGACCATACAAATTTTATTTTTTACCATATTCTATAGCTACAATGCCATTTCATGTGTCTGGACTCACAAATTATGCTCAAATTTTTTAAAAATAAGCATTCACATTTAGAGCTTTTTTGTCTATTTTTCTGTCTTAATTAAACTCATTTCATAATAAATGATTCAAAAAATTAACTCTAGCCTTTTTAAGAATAACAGGGTATGCATTGGTTTGCATAGTCAAATATTTCCATAAGAAATAATACTTGTTCTAGGTCTATTGATTCATATATCATCAGGATGTGTGCTTGCTGTCTCCATCTCCATTTCCCTCTACATTGTATGGACTATCGAGTACATTTCCCCCTTACGAATCAGGCTGATTGTTAGAAGTTTCAAAATTACAGCATATCTACTCAAATTAACTTCAATGGGAAGAGAGTGCCCAGCTTGGTCTAAACTAACTTGGTTCCTTTGCTCATCTTAGAAACAATCACTCATTTACTCATCTATTTATTTAAATCTCCTTCTTCTTTCTTAGATATTCCTTATCCTCTTCCTTGCTTTATTTTTCCCTCATAATACTTCTCACCATTATATATTTATACATTTGTAAATGTTATATATGTGTAATCTATAAATAATATGTTTATATGTTTACATATAGATTTGTCTACTTATTTATATTTCACACAAGCAGAATATAAATTCAGTGAAATAAATGAATTTTGTCTGTTTTTTTTTAAAATTTACTTACCTTTTTTTTCCTCCCAAACCTAGAAGAGTACCTGGCACATTTTATCTTCTCAGCAAATTAATGCACGTATTATGTATTATGTTGTGCATTCTAGGTATTAAAGATATAGCAGTGAAGGACACATAAAATATTCTGGCCTCACGGAATGTATATTCTGGTGGCGTTAATAAGAGATAGATGGATAGATAGATAGATAGATAGATAGATAGATAGATAGATAGATAGATAGACAGACAGACAGACAAAGAAAGAAAGGAAACTAGAATGTAAACACTATGTCAGGAAGTTGCAAGTGTTAAGAGAAAATATGTTGTGACTAAATGTCAAAAGCCGTAACTCATTGATCAGTATGAGCTAAATTATTAATTCTTTTCTAACTATATTGGGACATTCGAACTCAAAATTTCTTTCTGAAAGATTAGAAGGAATTTCTTTTCTTGGACTTTGTGGAATGTATTTATCAGAAGATATTGAAATGAATGCTGATTAAACAACAATAGCAAACTCTCCTCTAGTATCATTTACAATCTTATTCTGTCCCTGAAAATATTTACTGAGTTCCTAAGCTTTACAAATCATGAAACATTTCATTCTAGTTTCCCAAGTGGCAGAACCTGAAGCAGGTGTTAAAATTACTACTTTTTTTTTTTCTTTGAGTTGGAGTCTCTCTCTCTGTCACCCAGGCTGGAGGGCTGCAGCATGCTCCCGACCACCACAGCCTCAACCTGCCAGGCTCCGGCGATCCTTCTGCTTTAGCCTTCTAAGTAGCTGGAACTACAGGCACATGCCACCATTCCCAGCTAAAATTATTACTTTTTCCATGTAATTTCAGGACACAGGCAAGAAGAGGGCAGAAATGAAAGCCATTTTCTTAAATTTTCTCAAACTATTTTAATTGTCTACAATTCTGAAAATAAATACTATTTTGCTATTGTCTTCTTTAGGAGTATTAAAATTGCCCTTTAAATTTTTAGTTTATTTCCTATACTTTTCTAGCTTATTTCCTGTGATCCCACAGTGTATCAATATTTGAGAAACCTTATACAAGCAAGTGCTTCTTAGTACTTCCCTACTGGGTTAGAAAGGAAGAATAATTTATCAATGAGATTCCATCTACTTTGATACAAGATCGATCCCTGCACTTTACCATCACTTCACATGAATGCATTGCACTTCATATTATCTTGTAATTCCAAGTAGACGTTCGTAATCTCTATCAAGAGAGAAGGTCTGAAGTAGGACATGGAAGGATCATAACGTGCTGTGTACAAGTGAAACTGGTTTGCCACTGCACAGAATAAGTTGCACCCGGCAATGAATCTAGTCACCAAAAACTTGGAAACAGATAATACAAAGAAAATATGAAGTGATGCCTTAAAGGAAGAAACTTCTTTACTCATATGAAACTTACTATCTCCAAGGCTCACAATATATAATAAACATAAATAGATTATATAGTATATCAATAACTATGTGTTTGTTGATTGAATAAAATGAGTTTTTGTTTGGCCATGATTGGGATTCTGTTTCTAAACAGTAAGCTATTTAATGAATTTCACCTTTTGAAAGTTGTTTGACATGTGAAGTTTTTGTATAACCTTTGCTGTCAGTAAATTTCATTGTAACTGTTATCTTCCCAGTTTGCTTTTTCAGGTTTGGACATAAGTCCTATTGCCCCAGGCTTGCTAAACTAAACACACAAGTCTCTCCTTATTTGCAGTTTTCATTTTCCAATATTTCACATCTAATAATTGTATGCAATTTGCCCCCTAATGTTCACTGTCATCTGTCTTTTTTAATCTTTTTGATGAAAACAAATTGAATGAAATATCCAGTTGTGTGATAGGAGAAAGAATTCCTTTTCATTTAAAATAATTATAAATTAAAACCTATGACTTCTGTTTTTATATAATAGGAATTAGCATGACATATTCTAGAATGGACTGATACTGTGTTTGTACACTGTTTATAACTATCTTTCATTTGTAAAGTTGAAACATATCCCACAGTTATGCAATACATTATGAAAGCATTGTTAATGATTTTCAAAATAAAACCCAAATGGATCTATCCATTATGAGCTATTTTTGTGCCAAATTAGATATACATATACTACTGTGTATTTTAAGAGGAATATATATATATATATATATATATAATTATGCTATTATTCATGAATTAAAAACTTTCAACCTTATTTATAACTATCAAGAAAACGTAAAATGTTATAGGAAAAAATTTTAATTTTCTCTACTTTTTGTGAGTAAAGAAAAAATACACTTTCTGTAGATAACACTTTTTTAAAGGTCTGTTTCATCCAAACTTGGTCATTTCTTTATTAGAGTGATCATTAAATATTAGACCATTTTAAATTTAATATTAATATGATGATGGTGCTGCAAACACTTTGGGTCTGACTTCTTCATTTTCTTAAACTCCAATATTTCAGTTTGCATAAGCAAACTATATTATTTAAGTTTCCTAATAAAAATAATTGCTATCATTACATCTGCTCTTCAAAACTAGGCAATGTTTTTAGTGATTTTTGCAACTTACTAAAACTCATATTTATAATGAAAAATAAAATTCAAATCTTTTATTTATATCTCTATATGGTATTTATAGATTTCAGCAGAGAACAAAAATAAATATTACCTATAATTTTTTAAAAGTTTATTGAAGCAAAGGAAATTAAGAAAAAAAAATTCGTGAAAGATTTAACAAAAAATATGAGGTAATTAAAGAACCCTGGAGATAGTTTCTCAAACTATTTTATTGCTTACAATTCCAAAAATAAACACTGTATTGCTACTGTCTTCTTTAGGAGTATAAGATTGTCCTTTAATTTCTAGCTTACTTCCTATATTTTTAATATTTGTAAATTTACTTTTTTCTTTTTCTGAGCACCTTGCCAAATGTTCATAAATAGCTTAGTAGTGACAGCTTCACCACCAATACATTTCCAGACAGGAAGTCATGGATATTGGTTTAAAACCAAGTGGTCTGAACTCCAAATCCAGTTTTGTTTTGATTTTTTAATCAGCAATTCACAAATATCTTCTGAAAATAACCTGAATTTTATGCCTAATCTTTTCATCTTCTTTGATTGCATCTTCAATAAAATTCTAAATTTAACATTCAGAATTTGCACACAATTGATACTGTACTGATGAACAGTACTTCTATACCTCTAAAAATCTTCAAAATAAATAAATAAGTAAATTAAAAAACTAATCTACCATAAACTTTCTATTTTTAAGTGTCTTCCTCAATAAGTCTGGTTATGGTTGTAATTATATGTAGACTTAAGTTCCTCAATCCCTCCACTTTTGTGTTTTCTATGATTCTTTCTTTTCTTTCATAACATGTTTAGACTCATTAATTCATCACTTCCAAAGCTCAATGGCTAACATCATTGAATTCTTTCACCTCGTGGCCTCATGTTCACTATCATGTTTTTTAAATCTTTTTGATGAAAACAAGTTGTATGAAATATCAGGGCTAGCAAAAGTGGACTGTCTGCATTCTTTGCATTAACACTCAACAGTACAGAACTGCTAAAGAAAAATCTCAAGTGAGTTTCATCTTAACTAAACCCTCACTACAACTTGAATATTATTATAGGTATCCTACTCACTAAGTTATACTGAATATACCTCTATCAAAATACGTGATTTGACTATTAACCATTCAATCTGAACCAGTTACCTTTTCTCTTACTTCAAAAAGAAAGTGAAAAATATCTCTAAATACTTTTTAAAATTTATTTTTAACAGCTTGAGAAACATTTTAAAAAAATATATTCAGCAACATAAATGGAGTTGGAGGCCATTGTCCTAAGTGAAATAACTCAGAAACGGAAAGTAAAATACCACATGTTTTCACTTGTAAGTGGGAGCTAAACAATAGGTACACATGAACATAAAGATGGAAATAATAGACATTCAGGACTCCAAAAGGCAGCAGAGTGGGAAAGGAGAGAAAGGTGAAAAATTAATTAAAAAAAGAAAAATTACCTTTTAGGTATAATGCTCACTGTTTGTATAATGGGTTCACTAAAAGTCCAAACCTCGTCATTAGGCAATATGCCCATTAACAAACCTGCAATTGAACCCCTTTAATCTAAAATAAAGTAGACTAAAATAACAACAAAAAATGCATTCACTTTTGTCCTTTACTTTTGTTTGGAGGAATTATTGAGTCTTAGTACTATCTAAAATAAATAATTTAACCCAGGCTCTGGATCCTCTCCTTCTGGAAACTCTTTGCAATGGTTTGCTCTGTCTTCAATTCTTCACGACTGGTTTCTTCATCTCATTATTTAAATGTGTTTAAGTTTCTCTTCTTATACAAAATAAAAAACAAATTCAAACAAAATTTCACCCCTGACCTGTAATTCAATCCACCTAACACGCTATCCCTAGTCTGTTTTAGTAGATGAACTGCTTGAGAGTATTATCCACCACTTAGTTTCTACATTCTTTCTTTCCCGTTTACTCTTCAAACACAATTAATATGACTTCTGTCAACATTATTCCATTAAAAGAGCCCCAATCAAGGACATATATGATCTACACATGGCTAAATACAAAGTCTATGTAATCTTACATTGTTTAACCGTTAGAAGAATCTGATTTTGTGGACCTACTCTACTCTTCTGAAATACTCTTATCCTCTGGTTCTATGACTCAGATTATTATACCTTTTCTCCTACCCTAGACCTGCTCTTCATGAGCAGAAAAGTTCAGCCTTATGGTACTCCTAGAAGAAAGAGAACCCAAAATGTTAGTGAAAAATACTAATGATCACAAATCCTCTTCAGTACCATTGTCTGCATTATAACTGAAAACATTTTTCATTATAACTTAAAAGCAATTTTTTTCTAAAATGTAATCTGACTAATTTATTTAAACCATGCAATCACTTACTTATAAAGACAGGTTGCAGATACAAGCTTGTGTCTTATTGCATGCTTAAACTCTCTAAAGTAGTCACCACCTCTTAAAAATCTTTGCTGCTTCATTATGGATCAAGCAATATGAATCAAGCCATATACTAAGTGTTGACCACAAATGTCCTCATTAAATCTTCACAAACACATTGAGAGAGTGTGGCTAATATTCATACTTTACAAGTCCTCAAAAGAGATAACATAGTTGTCTCTTGATATAACAGTTACAGTGGTAGACAAAAGAGTACACAGTGGTTTTCTTGAAAACAAAAACAAAACTATGCCTTTACATGAAAAATATATGAAGGAACATTTGTAATTATTCTGCATAAAGTACTTAAAAAAAACCTATATGCCGCCTATATGAAAGGAATGCCATTCGAAGTAGTATTAAAATAAGATAAAACTGGATGCTCAAATGACCCATATTGTAAGAAATATGCCAATCTATTGTAAATATGAATGTGCAATTCCAGTTTGTAATAGTAATTAGTGAAATCAAAATAAAGTATATTGTTTATATAAAGAGAAAAATTACTTAAAATTTCAACTCAACTAGTATGACGATTTGAGTGTGTCCCCCAGAGCTAATGGATGGGAAATGCTGGTCTTCAGTGTGGTGGTGTTGGAAGGTGGAGCCTTTCATGGGCAATTAGACTGTTAAAAGTAATTAATGTCGCTCTCTAAAGACTGAATTAATTCTGCTGGAGTGCATGAATTCTCATTCTCACAGAACTGGATTGCTTACCTAAAGAGCAGATTGTTCGAAAGAAATGGTGTCCCTCTTCCCTTGCTTCTCTTGCATGTGTGCTTCCCCTTCCACTTCTTTGCATGTTATAATGCAGCACAAGGTCCTTACCAGGAGCCTGCCAGGTACAGCCACCTCTCGTCTCGAGAACTGTGAGCTAGAATAAACTTCTTGATCTCCCCTTGCCTCCAGAACTGTACATCAAAATAAACTTGTATTGTTTATAAATTACCCAGTCTGTGATATTCTCTTAAAACCAAAGAAGACAACTAGTAGTCTCCTAAGGTTCATTGTTACAATGCTCCGCAGACATTTTTACTTAAAGACTCTGATGTCAACACAGATATAGATTTTTCTTTCCAACCATTCATTTTCTAAACTATTGTTCATCCCACAATAAAAATTGCCTTTATAGGTTTCATTGCACTTCACTTTATGTTGAGTACAGTCTACTTGATCTCTACAAAATAAATTACTTTTATCCATTCCAGTTTCTAAACCACTTTGTAGAAGAAATATTTGAATTCATCAATTTTAGAGAGACATTGAATCATCGTTCAAGCAATATATGATGACATTTTGAGCACAAATATCAAGATTATTATTTTTAATATTAAATATTACCTGAGTGTTTAAAGTGGCTGAGGAGCATATTAATATTAAATATTATTTCTGACATTTTAAAAAGGTCAAATATGCTGCTGTTATACAAAAACTATTAGCAGAAACATCAAATTATTATAATCATTCTAAACACTAATTTGGTTCAAAAGTTAACATTTAGGAAGTTTGGACTCAATATTTCTTCTCAATGAAGGTCAACATAATTTCACTGCTCAAGTTTTAGCCAAAAAAATTTTCACTCAATTTGAAAACACCAATTTAATATCAACATGGACTTTATCTCTAAGTGAACATTTTAATTTTTCATAGATGACTACAATTGCCAGAGAAAAAAAGTTTTTCCACATTTACATAACACTTCTACAAAGCATAAATAATAATTGAGCACAAAATTAGCTTAAAAAATCTATGGGGTTGAGAAGAATGTTTGCTTCTTTGTACTGAAAGAACAAATTCTACTCCACTATTCATCAGTGTCTAAATAGAGGCTTAGCACTGGAGCAAAACTCTGGTTTCAGCTTCTAAGAATCAGCTTCCTGCCTAGTATTTGAAACATATTCTACTTACAGATTTTGGTAGAATAAAATGTCTTTCATATTAAAGTGATAATCAGTCACAAGGAGATTTTAGATAGACCTGCATCTCTTTTTATCTATTTTTTATTCTTTATAAACATTGATTCAGTACTTATCTTACTATTTATCCACTTTTTAAAAAATTTTATTCTCTTCTCTTTGCAATTTTCCTTTTTCTTTATTTACTTAGTTTTGTTCACCAGAAAGATTTTCTTTGGAGGACAACCCCTACCGGATTTTACAACTGTTAGATCTTTAAATAGCTACATGTGACTAACTGAATTTCAGTTCAGATAAATCAGATGACTGGGGTATTTTTGGTTACATAACAATATTCAACATATTTTTCTCTTCTGTGTCTTATTTGTGCATTTTGTCTTCTTTCTTAAAGTGGTGGCTTTGTGCAGTTAATAAAATCAGTGGATATTTCAACATAATATCCACTGCTACACTTTAAAATGTACAAGGGTTTTTAACTTAATTTATATCACATAATTCTAACAGCAAACCCATATTCTAGAAAATATCTTTATCTTTTGTATACTAAAGAGAAAACGAACCTCCAATAGATCACTTATCTTGTCTAAATTTGAACAACTAATAAGTAACTAAACTGGGTCTGGAACAAAATTCCTTAAACACTGTTTTCAAATGTTCTTTAGAGATCATGATATGGAAATTTGCATCTTTTCTAGTCTTTATGGATTCAACTATCCTTAAACTATATAACAAGTACTTGGAATCAATCACACTAAATAAAAAATTTAGAATGACTGCAGATCTTAGGACTATTTTGTGGCTAGAATAAAATAGCTAGTTTTTGATTTTCTGTGAACCTAAGTAGGACAGATGTGCTGATTCCCACATGTCAGAGCAACTATTTTTACACTATTAAGAATCCCTGATGCATCTTTTATTGGTATCAGTATATACAGCAGACCTCCAACTGTGGGTCCTTCATCTGTGGATTCAACCAACTATGGATCAAAAATATTTGAAAAAAAAATCAATGGTTGCATTTGTACTGAACATGTGCAGACTTTTTATCTCATCATTATGCCCTAAACATTGAATCATCCTTCAATATTATATACAGGTAATACTTTAAACTCAACTAATAGTATGATACCTAACTTAGTGTAATACTTGGCACCTACTGATACTTTAAAAATATTTCATATTATTGCTGTTTTGTTATAAGTTTATTTGATTTTGAATCAAGTATATTTACATATAGGCATTTACATTGTGTTAGGTATTATAAGTAACCTAAAGATGATAAAAAGTATACAAGAGGTTGCGTTTAGGTTACATGCAAATACTATATGATTTTATATAAGGGAATTGCGCATTCATAGATTTGGGTATCCATGGGGAAACCTGGAACTAATTCCCCAAGGATACTGAGGTACAGCTGCGTGTGTGTGTGTGTGTGTGTGTGTGTGTGTGTGTAATCTTTGAATGGTAATATTATTAAAAATTATGTCAGCGCAAAAAAATATGAATATCTGAACTTTTTAAAAACTGTCTTTCTCTATTTGTCTAGATGCTAATAAAATTCTAACTTATATTTTATTTCCAAAATTGTTGCAGACTTACTGTATTTTCTTTTGTCCTTTGTCATATAATTTCCTGGCTTCAGAACTTCTTTTAAAACCCTCTTTAATATAGTTCGTGCTTGGTGCCCCTAATTATTACATACTACATATACAATCTTCAGCAATTTGTGCTTTCATTTCTTCGTCTCTAAAGTGAGAAGAGTAATACCGAACTAAAGTGCTCAGTGTAATACTTGGCACTTACTAATTCTTTTTAAATAATTTATATTATTGTTGTTTTGATATACAATTTATTTGACTTTGGATTTTTTTTCACAGCCCAGAAGACTTACATTAAGACTGCCAGTGTCCTGCTGTCCCCACGGCTCATGTGAAAAGAACAGACAGAGAAAAGGTAATCAGATTCTTCTGTTGGTTAGTGGACTTAATCACTCTGTGTTTTGTGACTATTTGGGAAGAAATTTTCTATTTTTCAAAATGTTGTTCTTAAAATTCCAATCTCTCTGAAAAGAAAGCAGATATTTTCAGTTATTCTATCTGTGGATAATCGATACGTGCATATTTTCCCCTCTGCTTTTCTATAACCAATATTGAGCCTGCTGAAAATAAATACTATTTGTTTTTTCTGAGTGTGCCTGCAGGAACAGTCTTTTCAGCATGAATTGCATATTCAAGTTCTCTGCTGCTTTCAATCCATCTAGGATTAACCAGAATTGGCCTGTTTACAATAAATGGAGTGGATATTGGATATTTGATCAAGGACAATCCTCAGGCCTTTTAGTTTCTTCTTTTTGTTAAATTTTAACGTCATTGAACCTCTGAGAGTGGTGCACAACTTTCCTTGAGATCAGATTGCGCTGATTTATAGGGAAGCTTTTTGAATGAAATGGAGCTGCAAGGCTGATTTTTATTTGTTTCAGCTAAAAATGTTTGCATTTTTATATCACTTGTTTGCCACAGGGGCTCCATTGAATGGGCAAGTTTTTACAGATCTGAAAAATCAATTGATACGAGAATTTGTTGGTCTGTATTTGCTGTTGTATTACAATCTTTTCTCTCCTGGGACTTCGTCCACAAACTTAGTTAATAAAAGAGAAGCCCTCACAGCGTTTTAAGTCATGGTTATGTTACAGATAAATAAATACACCCAGCTACCTTTCATCATGCTACATTTTAATGAAGCATGAGAATGAATAATGTGTGGGGACTAAAGAGCTACTAGTAAAACTCACAAAACTTTAGCATATTGCTTTTGTGATTATTATTACTGTTGTTTTTAAGCTTATTGTGAGGAAAAGGTTTTCTCAGTCTGTCATATATTTGCATTAATGAAGATATGTTATATTTAGAAGTAGAGTGGAGAAAAAAGAGGAAAGAAAATGGAAGAAGAAAGGACATTATATATATGTATATATATTTGCATACATATATATATATGTGAAAGATACCTTTCAGTTAAGAAGTGGTGACTTAATTAAAGTTTACTGCCTGATGTACAGTGTTTACTATAATAAATTAAAATTAAAATTTTTGTGACAAAAGGAGCCAAAAATAACATAAAATACTGCTTTGTATCAATACTTAAATTTGCTTAATGTAAATAATCAAATGCTTTTTATAAATAAAAAATAGATATAACATTTGGTGAAACTGAAACATCCTTTGATTTATGTATAAATGATATTTTCATATATGTATAATTATGATTTTGTGAAAGTTAATTAATGAAAGTTAATATATGCAGTGCTGAGACTGGCACCTAGTAGGCAAGCAATAACTGAAATCTGAATGTATTGAGGAGGGTAATTAAAGATAGCACATGAAAATAAAACCATGACAATTATGAACCAGAAAATTAATTAATGATATTTCTGTTTTGTCATTTATGTACCCTGGTGTGTTGGACTAAAGGAAACTGCCATATCAGTATTAATCTTAAGACTCTTACAAGTTATTGTGACAATAAAACAAAGTGTAAAACTTATAAATTAATTCAAGCTTTCAACAAATTTGTATTGGGCCAGTACATACTTTGTTCGAGTTATAGACTAGTCACTGGTAAGATAATGAGACTGACCTCAAAAAGGATTCATTGCTGGCGCCCAGCAGGTCAACACTAAGATGACCAGGAGTGTGCCACTGCACTCCAGCCTGGTCAACAGAGTAAGGTTCCAACTCAAAAAAAGAAAAAGGATGCTGTTTAGTGAGAGACTAAGTATAAAAAATAGACAATGACTAGAAGAGGTGTAAATAGAAAACTTTGACCCACAACATGCGCAGGAGCCAATAAAGAGAGCTGAATCAGCAATTTGCCCCATTTATCAAGGCTTAGTCAATAACAATCAGTTTCCCTAATTCCTGTCTCTCAATTCCAATCTAAGATCAATGAGAAAAAGCCAGACATGCTCTCCAATCAAGCACAGTGGGTGTGCAACTTCTTATTAGCTTACCTCCATCTTTCCCGTGTTAGTCACCTTCAATCTTAGCTTGGCAAAAGCTTTCCTTTTTTTCTCCTTTTCACCTTCTCCTTCTCTTTCTCTTTCTTCTTCTTCTTCCTTCTTCTTCCTTCTTCTCCTTTCTTCTTACTACAGGCTTTTAAACACCTCTGCTTGCCTTTGTTTTTCTGTCAAGTGCAGGTGAGGGAGTCTGACTGTCTCGCAAACTCTGAATAAATTGTCTCTGTTGGTTCTCATTTGAGTGATCTTCGATAACATCACATTACATAAACAGGCACATTTTGTATCAACGACTGAGAATTGAAATATATTCTGTTAAGAGGCAATTAATTGTATGGAAGACCATCATGGATAGTGATTATTATTAGGATATTAAGGAAGGTTAAATGACAACCTTGGACTTCAATTTTAACTCCAACTTAGAAAGAGCTTAGATGTTATCACTCTCACTCTTACTACAATGGCAACCAACAGCACAAACTGAAAATTATATATTTCTTGGACCCATCAGAGAGTTGATGTTGCAAGAAAAACTGCCATCTCAAAATTTAGAGAGATCTGTACATCCAGCGAAATATACCAGCCAGGTGTACTTTGGCAGAGCCACTGGATATTAACAGTGGAAGAAACACTCAAATGTTAATATTAACAAATTATTGGATGCCTTGTGTGGACTTCCTTGAAAGGTAGAAAATCTTGGACACCCACAGTTCCAGCAGGTTTAAATGAGTGGCATTTGTGAATGATTTCCTTGCAGTCTTGGGAGTGAAAAGGAAGAATAACCATTGTAAAGCATGTCCAGAGTCTTCTCCTTAATAAATGCTTACTTTCAGCAGGAAAGACTTTGCCAGAACACAAAATTATGAGAGAACTTTATCAAGGCTGGTGGAGGGACATTTCTCTTTACTTGGCTCCCTCCAGCCATCTTGTTTCTTGTCTCACTTGAAAGAAAGAGAGATAGAAAAATACCAGAGGAAGACAGGGCTCACTAGAAACCCAAACTTCACCTGTGTGCAATTTAATTATGTTGCTAATCCTCACAAATAACCCACTGTATGTGTATATATAATATATATGATATATGTTTTATATATATGATATATAACATGTATAAAAAATATACTGAATGGTGAACAACAGAATGTTTTTATCCAAAGCCAGAAACAAGGTGAAGATGCCTACTCCCAATATTTCTATTCAACACCATGTTGGAAGTCTAGACAATGCATAAGAGAAGAAATAGAAAAGAAAACAATAAAAATCAGAAAGGAAAAAGAAAACTGTCTCTAGTAACCTAGATGATTATCAGTAGATGATTAGATAAGCAAAGTATGGCATATCACATAATGGATGCTTTTAAGTTGATGACCTATTGATATACATAACAGCAGTCATGAATCTCAAACATTGTGCTTTGTGAGGAAAAAAAAAAAGCTTTGCATGAAGGAATACTGTAACCTTCCACTTATGTGAAATTCCAATATAGGCAAAACTAATCTATGGTAGCCTCTGTATGAGTGAGACAAGGGATTAAAAAGAAAGAGCTCAAAGGAATTGTCTCAGGTTATAGTAGCATTCTCTATTTTGACGGGATTTGTGAATTTAGATTTTACATTCAAAAAACAACAACTAAACTCTAAACAAATATTGAGCTTTAGCTACAAATGTCTGCACTTTACTCTAAAATGCATTAACAAAAATAAGACTAATTGACAGATGGAGACCACCAGAATGGATAAATGGAATGAGATGTAACAAGCATGTATAAAAATTTTAACGATAGTATCTAAGAAAAAGTAATGCCAGTAAATGTTCTGTTTGAAATATCAAATTATTTCCCCCAACAAGAAAAAGAGGACATAGGGAAGGAGAGGAAGGAGTTCCCCGTTTCTCCTTGTGGACTTCTGTATAATGAACATGTACAAAGGGGGATAATCACCCCCAAAATGGAATTAATTTATTAAAAATTGTGTATTTATTCTTAATGTTTAAATTTCACTCACCTTCAAAGGGACTCTTCGTTTGATGCAATACGCCTATTTAGTTGCTTTTTCCACTGCTCAAAACAGTTTCTGAACTCGTCAATTTTGATGCCCTTTAGTACTTCTGTTGTTTTTTGTTTCACCTCTTCCACAGCAGTAGAACATTTCCCTATGAGGATTTTTTTCACCTGAGGAAACAAACAAGCAAAAAGTCACTCAGGGAAAAATCTGGTAAATATGGAGAATGGGACAGGGGGTCATGTCATTTTTGTTCAAAAAATGCTGAACACAGTCGGTGTGGGCAGGTGCATTTGTAAATCACCCATCATGAAACGGGCAGATGCTTGAAAGAATCTCAAAAAAAAAAAAAAAAATCACAGAAGCTAAATGAAGACTCTCACAACAACACCAGTTGGTGCACTGATGCTTATGGGTTCTTAGATGCTTAACCTGGTGGGGGTAAAACCTGTACTACCAGGGGCCTGACCTTCAAAAAATAATTCCAGGTTTTTTTGGGGGGTCTCCCTCATACTACTTTTGTAAACAAAATTATTTTTAAAATAAGAGTTATTTTAAGTTTTAAAAAATAGTTGGCCAGGAACAAGCCTTCTAAAAAATAAGTAAGACTGTTGACTCCAAGGAATGGAATAAGAAGCAAGAGACAAAAAAGAGTTAAATATACTACATGAAGAGGGGCAGGAAAACTTGTAAAGACCACAGTTTCAAGGTCAAGACTCATTCGAAAACTGAAAACCAGAATTCTATAGAAACCTCTTCCACTTCACATTTCACCAAATTTTAATTTGGGGGATCCAGTTTAATAGAAATTGATTATGGAAAAAGAGATGTAAGACTCTTTGGATTACAGTCCGTAAGGAAGCACCAAACCCAAGAGGACAGACAAAAACAGGACGCAAGAGGAATTTGAATCCTCGGGGTCCTGTCATTAAACCAGTATTAAACACAAATTAGCACTGAGCCAGATCAACATAAAGTCCTGCTTATGTGAATTTCTATTACCTGATAGGATATAGCCAGCTTTCTACAAAAACTTACAAGACATGGCAAAAGGCAAAACAAATGCAAGAGGCAAATCAATTGGCAAATGCAGACTCAGATCTGTCACAGATGCTCAGATTATCAGACAGGGTACTTAAATGACTATGATTAATATGTTAAGGTAGCTAATGGAAAAGTTTGATAATATGCAAAGCAGATTGGTAATGTAAGCAGAGAAACAAAAATGCCAAGGAAAGATTGCAAGAAAATGCTAAATGTCAAAATCACAGCAACAGGAATAAAAAGTGCCTCTGACAACTCATCAGTAGATGCAACAAGACCAAGAAAGAAGCAGTGAATTTGAAGTTGTCAATAGAATATTTTAGAACTATAAAAATAAATAAATAAAATAGAAAAAAACACATGGAACAGAACTTGCAAGAACTGTGAGGCAATATGAAAATATGTGAAATGAAAGCTTTAAGCTTTGTCCTTAAAAAAGTAATGAGATTATCAGGCAAAATGTAGTCAGCTCATTTCAGGCAGCGTGATCAGCATGCATGCAATAAGACATGGAATTAGGAAAATTATGGCATGCACAGAGAGGAATTTAAAGTCGAATGTGATTATTGCACAGAATATGTGGGAAGTGCAGAAAATGATGCTAAAGTTAGGTTGTGATAGTTCGGTATACCATAGTTATAAGTTAAGACTTAAATGTGGGTATATTATGGAACTGGTAGAGGTCTTTATGTAGTGGACCAACATGAACTGATTTGAGGTTTTTGAGATAAAGTTTGGAGGCAGTGACAGAAGAATCTGAAAACTTGAGATTTTTTAAAATTATATTTTATTTCGTTTTTTAGAAAGAGATATTAAGCTGTAGAAAGATCTAAAAAATCCTATTATTTTCTCTCATTTTCTCTCCTTTTATGACCCCTCTCTAAATTCCAAGGACTTCAGAGCTTAGAAGAGAGTCCTTGGTGGACATCTGGCTGTTTATGTACCCCTTAAAGGTGAGTGTACAATTTTGAATTCTTGTATGCATGCATGATTGAGGAAAAAAAATCGTAGCTTTCTAAGATTATCCAAAAAATTTCTGAACCAAAAAGGAAAGGTACTGAAACATTGTTTAATACTACTTTCATTTTAAAATAAGAGATATTATAAAATGTTTGTTACTACTGATTACTATTGTAGTTTTGTCTATGTGCAAAATTGTTAACTCAGTAAATTTTTCAAAACTGGAATTAAAAATAAATAAATAAAATAGAAAAGCAAAACCTCACAGAATGGAACATGCAAGAACTACGGGACAATATGAAGCTGTGCAAAATGAAACTTTAAATTTTCATTCTCATTGCCTCAAGGAAGCATGCCATCATCTCTCCAAATTGAGTTAATGATTCTCTTTTAATAGGCTAACTCTGTATATGGAATTTCTTTTCTTTTTATACTTATCACACTATACTAAAACAGAGACCTGTCTTCTTAGTCAGAACATGAACAACGTTAGCACATTCTCAAAACCTATCATGGCACATTAAAAAAAATTGAGCTTTAAAATATTTATCGAAAATAAATTATGATTACTTCAATAAAATTAAATTGAAATACACTAAGTCTTATGGTATTATAACATTATTTGTTTGACTATAACCTGCTGACATTCATTCTTATTAAAAGTATTGAAGCTTATTAAGAATTGATAAAGGTATGAGAAAGATGATGGGGAAATGCCAGAGAAGCAGCACTGAAGCAAAAATATAACACTATTTAGGAGTATTAATTTCTAAAAGAAAAGACTGGAGTCATCTTTATATTTTTATGTTTTTGAAAATTCATCAGCACACATTTGACAGAATAATTTATCTGATGTGACATATTAATATACGCCATTTCTAGCATTCAAATTGTTACTCCACTATTTTTCTTCCACTCAAGAAACCATGTTACAATGTGAATAAAAAAGTTTGTGGTTAATATAGAAATAATGGCATCTCTGATCAAATTTATATTGTTAAAAGTAAATTACCAGAGAAATTTGGAAATTGAATTATTTATAGTAACAAATTAATTACAACACTAAAGAAGTAATGGTGATAGACAGGTGTATAATAACACCGCTCTTGAATATTTATATATTAGAATACTTTCTGTTGAATATTAGGAGAACTGAAAGTATTATAAACATGAGTTGTAAATAGAAAAAAACATTGTAAAACAAACAGGATAACAGCAGACTTTCTCAAGTTGATAGGATTGCTATATTAGGTAAAATAATTAATATATAATGTTTTTAAAAGTATGTAGTGCAGCATGATAGATTAATAAATATTTACCATTATAATTAATTGCTATTATGAACAATAACATGCAAATTGTGAAGTGCTTTTACATGCACTATTTCAACTGAGATTGAAAGCCAGGGCATGGTTTTTTATCCTTGATTTACTTACAAGGAAGTAAAAGCTAGAAAAAATATTTTGGGGAGTTATTTATTTATTCATTTGTGAAATAGCATAGAATAGTGATAACAACTGACTCAATTTAATGTTGCTTTGTCCATGTCTCCCAGCTCTGCCAATCATTGGAGGTGTGCCCCTGGCTACTTTATTCAATATCTTTAGCCCTTGCTTTACTCATTAAGTGAGTTAATATTTACAAACTACTTATGAGGATTCTTGATGATAGTAAGTCTTTTATATGTGTTGTTAAATAAATGCAACAGAAGCTTCAGGTAATGTTGGACACACTCTTGTTGAGGAACACATTCATTTCTTGTCTAGACTTTTTCCTACCTTTGGTTTTTCTGAGTTGTCACTGCCTTGTTTGAATAGCTAAGGATCTTTCTTCTCATGCCTGAAACTATAGAGAACTCATTTTTGTCCACTTCTCAGAGATGTAGTTTCAAAGTAGTACAAGTTAAAGAAGCTTCAAGCTTCCATGAGACCACGTATGGTAGTAACATCTATCCCAAGAATCATATACTCAGGTAACATATGTGACTTCTGTACTTTCATGAGGTCTAGATGCTTTCTAATACATGGTTTCTTTCCATGAAATGAGCAATTGCCCCCTACCTAATACAGTTGAATTTTACAGACAAATTGTTTCTCATATTCTGGTATTATTCTTTGCACAATGTCACTACAGTCTTCATCTGAACCTTTGTTTTCTTAATGGGAATCATTGGCTCTCAAAAGCATTATTCAAAAGAATCACTATTTTAACTTTGCCCAATTCTCACTACCATCTCAAAGGTGTTGAAAGTATTAGACCTGCTTTATAGTGTGTAACTCATAATCACTCGTCTCAATATGATTTACTGTCCTAAACAGAATATTACAACAGAAAAACGAGTGTCATGAACAAGCACACATTTTTTTGTCAAAAATTTTCTGATAAACCTGAATTTTCAAAATAGATTTGTGATTAGGGAAGAAGCATGTTGCAAACATATTTTTAGATGATAGAAAACACAATGAAACAATATTTAGAGTTCTGAAAACACAAGAAATATGGATCATGGATTCTGCAAATTCCGCTAAATTCCATCAAATCAATAATTTTGCAATTTTTACTAAGTTTAGGATAACTACAAATTATATTATTTTTAGAGGTTTGTTCCAATAAAATCATGTTTAAATTATCCCAAAGAATATGCTGTAAATCATATATATTTATTTTAGCATGATAATTTATGAGTTAATATGACAGTCAATATTAGTTAATAAACTGTTAATCTTTAGTTTATTTTGGTTTTCTTCTGTGTAGTCAGGGAGTTATTAGGTCAAATGGGAGTTATATTCAGTAATAGCATTCTGCATTTTCTTTTTCTTATAGTCTCTGCATTATATAATAAAATATTGGACAAACAAGAAATATTGTTATGATGAAAAAAGTTATGTATAATATGTATTACACTGTATATGTATTATGTTACAAAAATATATTTAAAATATATTTAGTCTAAAAATGTGACTGTTGTATACACTTTTTATTTTTTATTTTTTACTTTTTTGACTTTCTTAAACAGGCAAGGAATAATTTTTATGTTACTATGATACTATTAGCTAGTCAATCTCTCCATTCTAGAATCTGGAACAATGTTCTAATAAATCTCATAAAATATAAACAGGTATCTTATTATAGAAAAATGAATCACTTTACTATGCATTTTCTTAGCTGTAATGAAGTTATTCAGAACCATTAACTAAAGCTAGGATTGCAGATAATGTACTATTAAGTCTATAAAGGAAGTGTGCTAATGACGTTGATATCTGTCTATTATTGGTGGTAAATTTATGATTTTTAAAATATAGTGACAATTTATTTTGGGATTAGTGAAGCTAAACCCTGTTTTCTAAATAGGATTCAGATTAGATAATTATATTCTTTCTTCTTATGTCCCTAGGGTAATTTTATTTGAATAGTATTATATCTCATCTTTCTGTCTTATTATTTTCTATTTTCTGTTTATCAGATACTCAAATGTAAGAAGACTCTGTTAACCTTTATTCCATCTTTATCCTTCTATGTAGCCAGGGATCTATCAGGTCAAATGGGAGTTATATTCAGTAATGTTATTCTGCATTTTCTTTCATTTATAGCCTCAGGTATGACACAATAAAAAGATGAGCAAAGGGCAAAAAATAAGTACTTTTATGAAAAAAAATTAAATCTGCTTCATGATAAATTTTGTACCATGCAATTTTTAGCCATAGTAGACACAGGAATAAATTTTTATTAAATAACAACTGAGATTATAATTCACAATAAACGATTCAGACTTTATAATTGGTTGTCAGTCATGTCAGGCATTACACTAGAACTCCAGATAAGTCCATCGACTTATTTTTGTTGTTTGTATAATGATAGCAGTAAGATACTCTGGACGGTGGGTTCTGGAGTCATTATTGCAATTTTTGTAAAAAAAAGTCTTCTGACTTGTTAGTTGCAACTTCACCACAAGCATGCTATAATCTTCTTGAATGCATCTCCTATTGTGTCTTATTGATGCATAATAAAATAGGAGGTAACAACCGAGCAATCTGATGAGCTAATTAGGGTTCTGAGAAGCTCTGCTAACTCCTACTGTCCCCCTTTTCACTGGAATCATATGCCTCTGGGTCTGAATTGTGAAGATTCATATCTTACAACTTTTCATGAATTCCTGTTTTGTTTATTGTCCCTATAACAGAGTTTAACTTATACTGCATCATTTAAAAGTTGTTTTGCTTTGCCTAGAAATGTACATAAAATTTTAAAATAAAAACTGAAAATTAACACATGCTAATACCAGTGTTCCCTTCCTTGCTAAAATAAGTATAGTATGCTAAATATTACTTAATAAGAGAACTAAACATCAATGTTAGTCATGAGATCATCTTTTTCTAGCTCACGTATATGAGTGAGAACATGTGGTATTTTTCTTTCTGTGCCTGGTTTATTTCATTTAGCACAGTGTTCTCTGGTTCCATCCATGCTGTTGCAAGTGACAAGAGTTTATTTTTTTTTTAGGGTTAAATGAAATTTCTTATATTCCATGTGTATCCAATATATATCAATTTCTTTATCTATTCATTCACTAATAGACAGCTAGGTTCCATATCTTGGCTGTGCTGCAATAAACATGAGAGTGTAGATACCTCTTTTATATATTGATTTCTTTTCTTTTCTGTTTTTTTTTCTTTTTTTGAGTTGGAGTCTCACTCTGTCGCCCAGACTGGAGTGCAGTGGCCTCTCCTGGCCACCGCAGCCTCGACCTGCTGGGCTCCGGCGATCCATCCGCCTCAGCCTTCCGAGCAGCCGGAATTACAGGCATGCGCTACCACGCCCGGCTGATTTTTGATTTATTGTAGAGATGAGATCTCACCAAATTGCCCAGGCGGGTCTCGAACCCGCGGGCTCAGGCAATCCATTCACCTCAGCCTCCCAAAGGCGCGGGATTACAGGCTGAGCCACCGAGCCCGTCTGATTTATTTTCTTTTGGATGTATACCCAGAAGTGAGATTGATGAATTATATGATAGTTCTATTTTTAGGTTTTTGATAAACCACTATACTGTTCCATAATGACTACACTAAAATTACATTCCCACCAATAGTGTATGAACAAATAACTTGATCTTGGGCCGAGTGCGGTGGCTCAAGCCTGTAATCCCAGCACTTTGGGAGGCCGAGGTGAGAGGATTGCCTGAGACCAAGGGTTTAAGACCAGTCTGGGCAAGTTGGTTGAGACCTCGTCTCTACAATAAATCAAGAAAAATTAGCCGGGTGTAGTGGTGCATACCTGTAGTTATAGTCACTTGTAAGGCTGAGGTGGAAGGATCACTTGAGCCCAGTAGGTTGAGGCTGCGGTAGTCGTGAGCGTGCCACTGCACTCCAACCTAGGCAACAGAGTGAGACTCTAACTCAAAAAAAACTCAAGACAAAACGAAACAAAAATCTTGATCTCTTAATTTAGGTATTTCTTGGTATAGTCCTAGTTTTCTACCTCTGCCTTATTTGAAAGTTTCAGTTTTCCTTAAAACACTGATTATAGTAGTAACTACCTCACTAGGATGCTCTGATAATTAAGTATGAAAAAGAGTGGATTGCCTGAGCCCGCGGGTTCGAGACCTGCCTGGACAAGCGAGACCTCATCTCTACAATAAATCAAAAAATTAGCCGGGCGTGGTTGGGCGCGCCTGTAATTCCGGCTACTCGGAAGGCTGAGGCAGAAGGATCGCGGAGCCCAGCAGGTCGAGGCTGCGGTGGCCGGGAGCGGCCACTGCACTCCAGTCTGGGTGACAGAGTGAGACTCCAACTCAAAAAAAAAAGAAAAGAAAAAGAAAAAGAGTGTATATTTATAACAGCTTAACCTCCTCTTAAGTATTGAATAATAATTATGCACACAGTTTATAGTTATGATTGATAATAATTGGATGTTTATATTGACTTCCTTTATAAATATCATAAATAGCCCAATGATTGTGATTTTTAAATTAAATTTTCAAGATAAAATAAAATTTTAAAATCATTGTGTTTATTTTATTACTCCATTACTTCAAAGCACTTAAAAATTACTGAATCCATAATAATAAAACATGTGTTGGAAGTCTAAAAAAGAAATATTTGACTCACTTTCAAACAAGTTATGACATAGTGATTATTGGCATTTATGCATAAACACACACAAAAGCAAGTACATAGTCATAATACTTTTAAAAGATATCTTAACAAAAGACACAGTGTAATAGAGAATTTGTCAATTTAGGTGGCTTCTTGAAGAAGTGTATCTCAATACTGTTCTCAATTACAGACTTTATACTCATCCTAGGGTTCTAGTCATGCAAAAACAAAAACTTACTGAAGTAAAGTGCATTTTCAAAAGAGATTTGATGAACTTTGTTGGTCTTGTGTCCCTTATTATTGGGCACAGGATTGAAGACTGAATTATCTATAGTCCTTTATACGGGAATTAGATGAACTATTCTCTTACCAGTTTTGTTTCATTTTCTTGAAAGTTTGCAAAGAACAGTATAGAGCAGCTGTTAGTAGTTTATAATGAAACTTGAAAGTAAGCTATCTGAATTTTCTGTCTTGCTCCCCTCTCTCAAACTCATTCATGGGTAAAAGCAAGTAAGGTATTTGATGTTCATTATCCTACCAATGGTTGTGACAGAGTGTATATTATGCATCATAATTAATCCAAGTTAGTAATGTTTAATCATTTACTTTTTAAAAAGCTGAGTCTTGAACAGGAGAATCAACATCTTGAATATCACCACTGAGGTCATAACACAAACATGAATTAAGTTTGTACATTGGTCCAAACTCTCTTATAATTTACCAAAAGTAAAAAAGATAAATGAGATTTCTGGTCTTATTAGAAATTGACAGTTTACTACATATCTTTAAATTCAACCGCTTCTATGGTCAGTGAAAAATGAATGGCCTTGTCATTGTAGACAGTTGACATGGTAATAAAATAGATCATAAAAAGCAAAAGCTTTCATGATACCTTTTTTCAGTTTCAAACTGAAAGCAGCAATTATAGCTGGTGAAGTTCCCCATTAACATCTGAAATACCAAACAGACAGGTATCATAAATATGTGACTTACCTATTTTAAGAAAAACTCTTTAGGGTTTAAGATATAGAATTACAGTAACTTCCAGTTTGAAGAGATCTTGAAAATTAAGAGAGTTCACCTTACTCCTATAGTATAAATAAAGAGTAGTAAAAAGTGGTTTGGACTGTGGAGCCAAGCTGTTGAAATTCCTGTTCCAATTCTTAGCTTCTGTTCCAGCTAAAAACAAAAACAAACAAACAAAAACTAACTTTTTAATTTTTATATGTATAAAATAGAGAAAGAACTTTCTTCATAAATATGTTTCACTGTTTAATACATACAAGGAGTAAATGATATTGGCTCACACAATTTATAAATTAAACAAAACTTAGATATTATGGACATTTTTAAGGATTGTTTCTTTTATTACCAGGAATAGCTAATTTTTCTGTGAAGGACCAGATAATCATTGTTTTAGGATTTGCAGGCCATATGATTTCTGCCTCTAGTACTCAAATCTGCCACTGAAGCATGAAAAGAGACATAAAACATAATAAAGAAGGATAGCTATCTTACAATAAAGCTTAATTTGTGAGCACTAAAATCTGAATTTCGTAAAATTCATGTGACACCAAATGTTCTTCTATTGGAATGTTTCAACCATTTAGAAATGTGGAAGACATGCATAGGTTTTGGACTCTACAAATACAACCCCACAGACTAATTTGCTGACCTCATTATGTTGTCTGAAATGCTTCAGTTTTGCTCCATGGGCTTGTTTGGCTTTTCCCAAAATGGAAATTGTAGACTCAACTTACCTGAACAGAGCAGTGTTGCAATATGGTAGTAGAGAAGATAAGCCAAAATGTTGGGAAATCAGTCAACTGTAAACAAATAGAGACATATTTTAAAATTTAAAACTGAAATCAGTAAGACTTACATTAAAATACGTTTTTTTTTCACAATTTAACAGTTATCACATTTATAATTAGTGATATTGTATCTATGTTTTTCCTATTGGGCTGAGAGGTCTATAAATGTTGTATTTCTGTGTATTGTTTATTTATCCTGATTTCCATTATTTACTAGAGTGCTTGGTACATAGTAGATTGTCAATGATATAAATTGAATAAATGAATTAATGAACAGGTAGAAATAAAAGCATAAATATTCTACAATTTAATCTTAGCTCTTTCACTTTCAGAAGGCTTAAACTTGAGAGTCAGATAAGAGGAAGACAAGTTAGTTTACAAGCTAGTGAATTATAGTTGGAGTGATTACAATTGCTCCCTTCTAGATTATGTGTTGATGTGTCTATAGACCATGGCCTTGAGTATGTGACTCTCTTGTAACTTCCCCGGAAGCCCACAAAGGAGCTTCTTCACTTTTCCACTCTTCATTCTCAAGACGCTTCTAATTATCATGATTTCTTTCCTTTTGGTCTAAGCTTATTGTTGAATAAAAGCAAATACTCTTGAATACTGACTTTTTTCAATATATTTTTAAAAATAAAAATGAATGTGTCTGTGAAATCTGACATGTTATACATTTTAAAAATTCAATAGGCTATATGCAGTCTTTTGAAGATATTTTAGGAAGAAAATTATTAGGCTGCATTGCTACCATTTTAAAAGCTTCCCTCCTCTTTTCCTTCCCACTTCCATTTTCCAATTATCCAGCTGATATCTTGATATTTCGTCTACATTTTCTTCAGCAACTGTTTCTCTAAAGATTAAGTTTATATATTTTCTTCTTCAAGCATGTTCCAACCTCTCTCTTCTAATAGATCTTCTTTATTACCTACCTGTCTCAGATACTGTTGACAGATTCTCAGTCTTATTAAGCCACCCATGTTCCAGGTAGCAAAAACAGCAATGGTCTTTTCCCAAAGGTAGAAAATGAGATTCCAAACTTTTTCTTAAATGTGACAAAGAGAGAAAGTTTCTTTTCATTTGTAGTCCTCAGAATCATCTGGCATTTCCCCAAAGATTTACAACAGGAAAGTGATTTGGAGCTTCCACCAATGTATTCCCCAGAGTTCTTTGTAGGAACAGTAAAGAGCTTTGAGGGTGTGAGATCATTTCCCACATCTTTTTAACGTCCCTCCTTTTTCCCACTAGATTCATCATTCTTATCTATGAAGAAGGGAAGATTCTCATTTTCCATGCTTTTACTCTAACACTGTGTTCTCCAGGGAGTATTTTATGGGAATATGGACTCCAGAGTGCCTTGAAATTTTCTTGCAAGTGCAATCAGCACACTCAATGGAAGGCATACTGTATTCCACTCTATCAGAGGTTAGGCTGTTGGCATTAGGCCATTTACTTAACATGCTAGGCAGAACAAAGTAATTCATTTTATATCATTTGTTAGTCTTAGGTAATACTTCTACAATCTGCCTTAACTTGAATGACACTAGTATATTTAATTCTTGGATTCCATACATTTGACCATTCTAAGCTTTTGACTAAATTTTGATTTAATCTAGATACCAATTTCTAGACTCGTGCTTTAAGACAGTATTATGCACATCAGCATTGCATCACTACATCTATATTATCCAGTTTTAATCAGTGTCATAAGTCAAGGGTTACACAATGAAGAAGTTGTGACCATACAATATCAGTTAAAAAATATAAAGTTGGTATGACTAACAAAGTTTCTATAACATGTAAAATTATAAGAAAAAGGAGATATGATTTATATTTAATTTAGCATAGTAAAGATGAAAAGAAGGACCATTTTTGGAATGCCAAAGAGTCCATAATCCAAGAAACCCTTTGAGTAACATATACTTCAATTATTGCATTTACTAATATCACTAATTTTAAATAAATGATTTTATTAATCATTCAAAATTGTAATAATAATTCAGCTATTTGTTCTAGTTAAAATTAAATAAATTTCTTTATTCCAAATTTGGTTTTAGAAGACTTGTATTCTCAATGGCACACACTTTTTTGAATACTCTGTCATTCATGACCAGTTGCCTGTCTTTGTAATCTTTACACATAGGATCATAGAATATGTATACTATGCCATTATGGTTTTATGGTTCCTCTCCATTGCCATCTTTTTATTCTAGTTGATCTCTCTTTCTCTCGCCCTCTGTCTGTCTGACTGTCTCTCTCTCTCTCTCTCTCTCTCTTTCTCTCATTCTCTCTCTCTCTCACACACACACACACACACACAACACACACACACACACACACACACACACACACACACACTCACATATGCATATATAATTTGCTACTATAACCACCTCTTCTTTATCATTTGTTTCTAGCTTGCATACTTTATCATTTATTTGATGTTACAAAGGACTATTGTTGAAAAACAATTTTTAAAAAAACCAAAAAAAAAGAGATATTTGTTAATGCATTTTAATTTTTTTCTTTAATGGCTTTGGTGAAAAAGTGCCTTAAAGTTATTGTTAGGCTAAATTTTATGTGGCCATAACTGTAGCAGTGCATGGTGAAAGCTGAGTTGATCAGTAGGATGAAATAAAGATAAACCAGTGAGAAAGTGAAAAGCAGAATTCATGCTCTATGTTTTGCAAACAAGTGACCAAAAAAATGCTTGTCATCATATTTCTTCTTCATAAGAATTGAGCAAATCTGTATAATTTGTTGTGTAATGTAGTTCTCAGCTTACTTCAATCATTCTAGTACACAGCTAATCTCCAATTACATTATCAAAATATTCACTAAAAATTTTTGTTAAGTTTTCTTTGTTGCTGACATAGTTGCTGTAAGTTACCTTATATTTTATAAGTTGCTTTAATTAATCAGATACGTTTGATAAGTGTTTTTAGCTTTTGCACTAAAACCAACTCAAAACAACACATATAAATTCACATTTAAGCATTTATTTTGTGTCTCGATTATTGGTAGAAAAGTATAACTACAATTTCAAAGACAGAATTTTGATAACTTATATGCATCTTTACTTGCAGGTTACAGAAATTAATTACAGCAAAATAAATTAAGGTGGCAGTTAGCTAAGAGAAGTCCTAACTCTTTCTCAAAGTTCTTAAAGTATAGCCAGAATTAATGCAAAAGAAGACTGGAATAGAAAATAAGAAGGCTGAAGAAACCAGGGAGTGTTATTTTTCCTTCTCTTCCTTGCTTCCCTTATCATAGCTTTGTTTTTAAATGGTTTTCCTCTGCTTTCTTGCACAGTAGAACTGGCTCTTTGTGTTCTCTAGCGCTGATGTTTCTGAATATTGAGTGCTGATTATTCTTATATCAGGTTATTCTCCCTAACCTCACCAGTTGGAAAGGAGGAAGTGAGCAGAATTACACTGTTCTGAATGGTTGTGGAAGGGCATTACTATCTGGGCGTTGGGGGAGGGGAGGTGGTACAAAAAGAAAGGTCACTATGAACTCTGCAGCTGGTTCAAATATACTAACTACATATGAGATAAACTTCACTCCACATGAGTTCTTAGAATTTATACATCCAAGCTGCCCTTGAGTTAGGCATTTGAATAATCTGCTTTAACAATTATTGGAGGATTGCCTACTTTAAAATAAAGAAGTCAATAATGAATACAAGGTTACTCAATATTCACCAGTTGCTTTATTACAACTTGTTTATAATGAAGTTATAGCCCATCTAACAGCATTATTTATGAAAAAACATTGTCTATAAATAAGATTGAAAAAGAATGATCATTTTATTAAGGACGTTCATGGACAAGAAGTTATTACATAAATTTAATTACAATGAAGTAAAATTGAAAGTATAGAATTGTGTCAAATGTTTAAGAAGCAAAAAAGAATAAAATATGAAATTATTAACTTTTGCAACAAAGTCCACATATCCTATATAGAAAATTGTAAGACCCAGCAAAAATTCTTTGAAACTTTAAATAAAAGTACTCCTTTAGAAATAGGAAACCCATTCTATGATTTGTGGTGAGTAGAATATGAGAAGTTTTCAGGGAAAACATAATATATGGCAGGAAAAAAAATTATACACAAATATCCATTACCTCTTCCTTTCATTCTGTTATAAATCCCCCGAGAGTTAGCTGGCCATATGACTGCTCAGCTGAAAAACATATCCCATATTCTTTTGCAACCTAATAGAGCTATGTTTTGACTTAAGTAATATGAGTAGAAATGAAACAGGTAATTTGCAGATTGCCTTCCACTTTGAATTTCCTCTTTGCTGATAGCAGGGATATGATAATATTTAGAGCAACTGCTTTAGACACCAAAGTATAAACCCCATGCTAAGGATTCATGGTGCTCCTAATATCTCTCGTCCAATTAATTATGAGCTATTCTTCTCAGAAGTGCACTTCAGTTCTATATAAGTCACTAACTATTGACCTCTCTTTGCAATAGCAGAAGATGATCTTTAACTTTACAATCTTTAATATTTAACAAGGAAATAGTTCATTGTCATTTGAGACTAAAGAGTAAGTGGTTTCAGTGAAAAGTTAAAGGATATATTTTATTAACAGTAGAATTTTAGATCCTGGCAGTACAGTGAAAAAGACGGGCATGCTACTTTAAAAAGAAAACATAAATGTATGAGTATAGAAGAAATGAGGTGACAGGGCTGATTGAATTTTTGGTAGTAAGTAAGAAAGCTGCACACAGAAGAGAAACATAGTGAGATTTCTTAGTTCCACCATCTTGCCTGCAACATTATGTTTCATCTTCATTTCTTCAGGGAGAGATATTGGAAGTATCTGTTGATATGATCAGCAACTGATGTTATTTATTGAACTTCTGACCATGCTGTATGATCATAAACTGGGGAAACGATGTGGTGTGATTAGGTCCACGTGAGCATTCAAGAAGCCAGAGCTTAATAGGATAAACAATATTCTGATAGACATGCTAATATCCCTCAAAGTATTTTCAATTATCAGATAAAATATAGCAATTTTTATATTGTGGCTTAAGCAAAGCCACAGAGCAGGCATAAAATAATAAATGGAAGTTTATCAATGAATTCCCAGAAAGTCTTACAGGTAAATAAGTACACTTGGTGTTAAACTATGCAAGCAGAGAGACAGAAAAGAGCGAAGAAAATAATGTGGACTGTGTTTAACTATGAGGACAAGAAATATATAAGAATACACTGTAAATCAGATGAGTAAGTGTATGGAAGATAAAACAGAGAATATTAAAGCAAAATTATAGACTATTAAAGAAACGGTAGCCTAAATCTTTTGTTTTAGAAAAAACTGTGAGTTAAATAATTATAATTAACAATGACTAAGATCACACAATAAATAAGGTTCAAATTTCATAGTTACAATCAATAGTTACTTGATTTCTTGATCTATGATTACTGCAGACACAAGCATAACCTTGTATGTAGGTGTATTTTGGGGTAGTACATACTTTTGTGTGTTTTAGTGTTAAGAGCTTGTTAGAGACAAGACAAAGAAAAACATGTTGTCTTAAGATTTTTATTGTACCTCTTTAAGAAAAGTAATATTTTCAAAGCACTTTGAAAAATGTGTCTTTATTCTATAACAAATAAAAATGTTAATAAATAAATAGGTCTTCAAAGAATTTAAAAAATACTTTTCCTAGTGTTAGGTAAAAGGCTGATGTGAGTTCCTAGATCAGATACTTGGTTTAATTCTGTTGTCAAAATTGCACCTTCTAGTTCCATGATTATAAAAAGGTCCAAATAAATATTTGGGTTTTTTTTCTTAGAATGCAAGTGTATGTAAAGTGTATGACTAAAGAGTGAATTAGGAAATGGTATAAGCCTTATAAAACTATTACCATAGGGCTTAATTACATTTCTACTTGCTTATCTAATATATGTCTTTCCATATTTCTCTATATAAACTACCATCAACCTGTAATAATTCTAAAATTGAACTACCTTTCTAAACACATGGTGAGACTACTACTTCCTGCTTTCAGTTGAGGCAGCAGAATGTATTTTAATGCAGCTGGTACCTAGTCAGTGACTTCTTCCAATACAGAAATATTGCATTGCTTGTCAATGTGTATCTTTGCTTAAGGATGGCAATCTATAAAGGCACAAGGGAAAAATATTGAGGGAAATCCCCGGAAAAGAAAAAATACGCTTCCTTCTCTTTGCATTTCTCTTCCCTTTCCTCTTTCTTTTCTACCTTGCTCTCCTTCCTTTCCTTCCCTCCTTCCTTTTTTCCTTCCTTCCTTCCTTCCTTCCTTCCTTCCTTCCTTTCTTCCTTTTTTTTTTTATTATCTGACACAGCACACAGGAACAGAGCTATACAACTATGCACATAGCAGAGTAAGGAAGAGAAAACACCCTATATAACTTTCCTAGTGATTCAAGTAAAAACCTTCAAGGACATCATGGCCATAAGGGGGCAACCAAGACCCAGAGGGAAGAAAGAATTGAAACTACCCAATAATGAAGCTAAAGTTTGTCTGAAAATAAGCAGTATGTAAGACACTGGGACAACATTCAAAATCACGTACTTGTATTATTGTTGATCACAGGTTTACTTAATTACTTCTATCTGTTCAATTAATGAGTTTCCTAACAAAGAGACAAAATAACATGGTTCCAGCAAGGCTTCAATAAATTAAGTGAGGTTCCAAATTACCAGCCGACTATCGTTCTACAAAAGGATCAATTTAGATGGCAACTCACTGAATGATTCTACACTTCAATATTATAAATTTATATTGTCTTTTGTGACCCTCACTTCTTAGAGCTGTCTTTCAAAAAGATGAAAACCAGATTGTTTTAGTTGACTTATATCTCCCCATAAACGTGAGTGATCAAGAGTAATTGATGTATTTGCAATGCATTTAAAATAACTCCTGAATATGGGAATTATTATAGGTTGACAATATATAAAGTATTCATACTCACTACAGTGTGATTTAATTTTGTTTCCCCTTTGCATGACAAAGTGTCCCCTGTTGTATTTGTCTGTGTACTTTCAAATCTGAAATAAGAGGAGCTCCTTTATATGCTGAAGTACCACACAACAGACACATCTTCCAAACGAGGGTTTGTACATTTCAGCAGCTCAGCAGGAAACAAGTTTTCCAATAAATACTATTCATGAATAGTCTAACTCATTAATAATTTTTATTGCATTCTGAAAATGTGCCAAATCCCTCATGGAACTCAATGGCATTTTGAGAACAAAAAGCACGATACACAAAAGTACTGAAATCTTATAAAAAGCAACCTCTTCCCCCCTTTTTTAATCCCTCCCACTGAGACACTTTAGAATATAAGACTATAATATCTCCTGTTTCATGGATCAACACATGATGTAATGTAAAATATAGAGTGACTGAGAGCAGGTGAAATGCAATTGCTAGGTCACAAAAAATGTTCTAAAAAAAACACACACAAACAAAATAGGATTACAGTCTCTGAACTTAACCCCTTGTTTATATGTGAAACAAGGAAGGAATTCCTGTGTAATGGTTTTATTCTCCCTGGAGAGAACAAAGTTATTGAGTAATAGGTTATCCTTCAGCTGGCATCAGCACAACTATAAATCTACAATGTACGAAATCAACAGAATTCATTACTTGCCATTGAGTTTGAGGCTTAGGAATGTCTGTGGAGAAAAAATATCTAACTATATATGTCTAGTGTTGCTCCATGCCTATTCTCTGTGGCATTTTTCTTCTTATTTTCTAAACACTTTGGGTTCAACAGTTGCCTATTATTGAATTTATCTTTCCAAAAATGCTATGGGTTTTAAGTAAATATTAAATAACAACAATAAGAAGAGCCTAGAAGCAAAATCTCCCTTTAGTTTGAAAGCCAAAATTTTAAAAACAAACAATAGATTCATTAGGATGTAACGCAAATCGATAGTATAGTCAAGTTATAATAATATTTTTAGTGGAATTAGCATATGACTTTGTTCTTTGTTCCTAGATATTTCCCTCATATTATACGTAAAATAATTAAAATATGCTCCCTATATTATGCTCTCTATATTTGAGTTTAAATGCCATATGTACTTAATCAAATTAAAAAATAGTTCTTAACAGTAAGAGTGTAAAATCTATTTATAGTACTCCATGTTGCATGATGGTTGTGATTCTTGAAAGAGGAAAATTTCTTTTAAAAATATGCCATATAAAGCTCCTCTGATCTTTTTAGCCTTCAGAATAGAGACAAGCAAATGCGACAGTAATAATAAGAATAAAATCTACAAACCATGACCAAATTAATATGATTCAAATGAAATTTGAGAATATTATATCAATGAAACACTACACATATTTGAATGTTAACTACACTAGATCTATTTTGATCACAAAGGTTAAAAATTAAGCAATATCAGCCACTGGGTATGGAAGTGCCTAATAAATTACCTAATAAGTTGTAATAATAGAGGTGAGAAACCCACAATTAAGTGCAATGTAACATAAAATTATGAAAGTTGAAGATGATGGCAATGATAATGGTGACAATGATGATATAAAATAAGTGCAATAAATTATTTAGAATTACAAAGAAACCCAGATTATTTTGTACTGACTTTTAAGTGGGTTCTTAAAGGTTACTTTTCCATAAAAATATAGTTTAGTTATTCCAAATACCTTGAACACATATAGAAATGATAGAGAAATATGAAGAAAAAATAAGAATTTTGATTGTAATACTTCCTCTTAATATATTTGTTTAATAATAGACAAATGTTCATTGTAACTAAAGAAAGTACTGGGTTTTGATGGAAGTTTAAAGGAATATATAAAATTTTTCTTTAATCTTTAATCACAGTTTACAGTTGAATAAAAGACTTTTATTTGCTTTACCACACAAAGTAAACTTGTATATAATAGTGTCTAGAATAATTTGATCAGGACTTATATAAACTGAATCAAGAGATTTCATAAGTTATTGTTCCAGAAATATGTTTTACAAAAACAAAATAAAATAAATTAGGGAGAGTTACATTAGGATACATAAGAATTTATATATCTTCTTTTCCATTTGATTCAACAAGTATTCGTTTTAGGCTCACGGAACATTTCTCTGCAGCAACTTTTGTTTCGCACATTTGTGCTGTTACTCTAGTATTATCAACAATCTAGTAGTAAACCGGAAACTGCCAGAGAAAGACCAACTCTATATTGCTCATCAACACAAAGGCAATGCTTATCACATTGCCTGTTACAAAAGGGAGACTCGGGGCTGAATGAACAAAGAGTTATATGAATAGTCATTTGAAGACTTTACTAATCTGTATTTTTGAAGATTTGTACCTTCTATGTGAGCAGTTTTTCAATGATTTTGATCATGTACTCTTTAAAATAATTCCCAAGCTATGTACAACTATGAAATATTTTAGTATGCATAATTATTTGTAATAAGTTTAAATAATTATGTTGAATATAGTTGTGTTATATTATAAATATTTCATTTCAAAGTAAAATCAAGACATTGATTTCAAAATAAATATACAGATTTTTAAACTACCATATAGTCAGTCATATTCATATATCTAATCAGTAATTTTATATTACTTTTTTCTTTAACATAAGTTTATTTATTTTTTGAAAAAAATATTTATTAAACATCTGAAACACATAAGTCATCACTAATAAGCACTTGACAGACTGGTCAGTGGTCAAATGTGACAGAGAGTCCAGCCTCCATGTTTCAATTTCTGTAGAGCTTAATCATTGTCTTTTAAACATATTATTTAAGAGATCTAGAGAAACGCTCTTTTGATTATCCCTAGATACAATATGACTCTTATGAGTCTAAACACTTACAGATTTTTTTAAATTAGCATAATTTTTTAATGTTACACTCAAACATCGGTATTTTCATACAACTTGTTTACAATTTGTACAACCCTTATAACTGTGAAATTTAACTTAGCAAAATGTAGATATTTGACTATTGTTCTGGCACTATTTTCATTTTTAAATTTTCCCTTTGTTTCAGGTGGAGTTTTGCCAGTTTAACTTTCTCATCACTAACAGGAATGGGGATTGCTCTGGGCACATAGAAAACTAGTTCTCTCACAAGAAAGTTTATATTTCTCATTAGGATCTAAGTGTTAGAATTGCCTATCAGGACGTTTGTTGATTTAGATATCTCACCTCTCCTAGAGATTAACAATTGAACATTCCCAGTGCTGTAGAAACTTTGCATTATTTTCTGAGTATACTTTAATGTCTACTTGGGTATAGTCAGTCAGAACATTTCTGATGCATCAGCCCTCATTCTCTCCAACTCACTTTAGGGCTCAGAACTTCTTACCCTTTTCTAGCAAGTACTCTGATGACCACTACATTATAGGCTTTGGCATTACTTTATCGCAGGTTTGAGGCACCTCTGTTGGTGCTAGGTCATTATTTGCCATGGGATCTACTTAGGAGCAATACAGAAGCAACCAGGAAATGTAGAAACCTGAAACTGAATGGAAATTAGTATTAGCCAATTGTTAATGAAAAACAGAAAATAAATTATTCCTTCTTTCTCCTAATGAACTTCCCAGAATATGGCATATGATGTAGCCTTTTGGATGAAAAATCCACAAGACTGAGTGATTATTTGAGCCTAGCAACAGGTTGCTCTCCCTTCTTCCTAATCTCAATCCTCTTTCCCTTCACTGCTACAGTAGGATTGAAAATGGAGAGGAAGAGGGGGGCCTGCAATACTCTAATACTGTAATGACCCTAATAGTGGAATGACTCAATCTTAAAGTGGCCTACAGTTAAGAGTAAATGAGTTGGTGATACCAGGGTTTTATTTTCTTTTATACTTTTAAATAAATAAATAAATAAATAGTTCTATATCCAGTCCCTCAAGTAGTGACATTGGCTTCACATGCTTCTTACTTTGACAGTATGTTTGAAATTTTTTCCTTGGGTTTTACTCTCAGCCTAAAAGCTTAGACATATATTTCATTCACTATATGCAGAGAACCTTTTTATGACATTGAGCATGGTAATAATGACTAACTAAAATATTTGTCTAACAGTGTCATGTCTGGGTCATTCCAAAGTTGGTCTTTTTGAATGTCTTTTCTCCTGGAAATATTAACTTTTTGTTTTTAGTGGGCAACTAACTTGGTTGGACTTGCTATCAGTGACATCTTAAATCTTAGTTCTATTCCTTCATTCTTTTTTTTTTTTTTTTGAGTTGGAGTCTCACTCCGTCACCCAGACTGGAGTGCAGTGGCGGCTCCCGGCCACCGCAGCCTCGACCTGTTGGGCTCCAGCGATCCTTCCGCCTCAGCCTTCCAAGTAGCTGGAACTACAGGCGCGTACTACCACGCCCGGCTAATTTTTGATTTATTGTAGAGATGAGGTCTCGCTTGCCCAGGCGGGTCTCGAACCCGCGAGCTCAGGCGATCCACTCACCTCAGCCTCCCAAGGCGCGGGATTACAGGCTGAGCCACCGAGCCCGGCACATTTTACATCTTTTGTGGTTCTAACCCCTTCCTCTACTTCTTCAAGCCAGGCAGACATCTATCAGAATTTTGTCTGGCTAATATGACACCATTAGGTGCCAACATCTTCCTTTTATCCCTTTGATCTTTTCTTGCTTTTCTGAGAATTCATTCCTACAAGGAAGGAGACTCTTTATTTTTAACTTAGTCATAACGTTTAGTCATTTTTCTTGGACAATCTCAGATCTTGTCCTGCTGGATTTTAATCCAAGTGTGAAACATAGACTATATACTCTATACCATAAGTAGTATCCTTTGAACCTTTTTTCTGGTCTTGTAATTGATAATCCATGAAAAATAACAGTGAAGTCATCTCCACATATTTATCTGTAAAGTAATTCCTTTAAAAGTAATGTTAGTTGGCATAGCATAGGAGCAACTGAGATGCTTAACTGAATAATAAAAAGAAATAATTTTGTTGCCAGAAAACACAACTGTACACTAACTTCATCTTCACTTATATCATGAGGGAGCTCAGAGAAAAAAAACAACAACAATATAGACACTAAGCAGGGATGCCTTGTGATAGTGTTCTGGCAGTGAGGTAGGTCAGGAAAAGGGAGCAATGGTAGGAGGGTTCCAAGAAGAATTCTAACTGTATTAACTGAATTTAAATGAGGATCACTTTTTTGTGATGAAAACGCTTATTGCCCATAGTCATCACATTATTCATTTATTTTTAATTATAAGACAAATCATGTAAATCGTGAAGTATTGTGTCCCAATCACACCCTCTTCTTCCCAATCACACTTTCTTCCGAGAAACAGCCCTCTTGGTGTTGCTATGTGTCACAAGGTAAGAGACAATGTTAAGTTAATGGGAAGAGAGAATCAAAGGTCTCATGTTTCAACTGGACAATTGCATGCTGAGATTATTCTGAACAAAATCCAAAGATTAGAATAGAAACAGAAGTGTAGTTTTGAAGTCTATGTTTTGCAGTATTTCTGCAAATTTGAATTACTATAATTCAAACGTTAGTTTGTCAATTAGTGGGCAGTCTCCTTTTTTGCAATCAAATTACCAAAAATGGAATTACAAAGAGGTATTAAATTATTTTATGAATGTATTCTAATAAGAAATCTTATACTGAAACATTCAGATGCATTTATATCTTTTTATAAAAGATGGATATTCAGAGTCATATAGCTTCAGAGTCTCTTTTGTCCAACTGTTCTTTATTTCCTGCCTTGAGACTTACTCAGCATCCTAACTGCTGACACCTTAGTCTACAGTACACTCTAGATATAAGACATAAGTTTATATCAAAATATAAACTTATTCTTACTGTTGGAAACTAACTCACTTACAAGTGGGCTTTTTCTCCAGGGGCAGAAGTAACCTTCTTCAGCTCTGATGTTTTGTTCCCTCTCTGAAGCTGTGTTGGGCTTGAGACTCGTTCATCTGTGGTCTCAGAATGCCAAACAAGAAATCCTATACTGACTTTCTCCCCAGGGTAGGCTGAGGCCAACAGTTTAATTTAAATCATGTAAACTGTAATAATTGGAAACTGCAGGGAGCCAAGACAATTTGTTAATTCTGCATACCTGTGAAGCAGAAATGGCTGAATTGTGAAAGTCAAGTCCCAAACAAGGATGGCCCATTTTATATTGTTTGAAATTAATTTTTCAGGAATCAGTAACACTAGACTAGGGAAAAATATACCTATTATAGGAAAGTCAAGTCCTTATATGATTAGGAAAATTGAAAAAAGAGAGCGAGAAGAAGAAAAGGAGGAAAAAGAGGAGGAGGGGGAGAAGAAATTGTTATTGGCCTCTGTTTATAAGGCAATCACACACACACACACACACACACACACACATATATATATATATATATATATACATACATGTACAATACCACACATGGATGACATCACAGATTCAATGTACACTTTGGTCTCAGTTATGTTATCTTTTATATGTTATTTGACTTCAATGGTTTCCCTTTTTTTCTGAAAATAACGAATGACATGTAATTTATAAATCCATTGTTTCATAAAAATTCTAGGAAGATAGATGGTAAAAGCCAGGCAACTGTTACAGTCAAATTTTAAGAAAAATGACCACTAGCAGATATTCACACAAGAAAGAACAACAGTCAGAAATTAGGGAGTGATGAAGACTATCTGTACAAAGAAGAAACAGTGCCGTGAAAATGGTAATGAAAATGAAGAACTGAATAAGGCATTCAACTTCATTGGGTTCAGCTTATGATGAGAAGTGAGGAGTAAGTGAAATAAAGGAAAAGAAACAGTGATCAGCAGATCCATTCAGAGAGAAAGAGGAGTTCAAACAAAGTGGACATGCTGCAAAGACCTTTGATAGACCTGAGTAATTTGAACAGTGAATGGTTATCTGTTCAAATGGTTATATGTTAGAAAAATAATGTCCTAAATTATTGTCTGTAATGTAGATTGGTTTCCTTGTTTGTGAATGCATTTGTTATTCATTAAATATTCTCTCTCTCAGAGACTGCCAAGTGCTTGTTTTTTGTTTGTTTGTTTTTGTTTTTGTTTTGGATTTATACCCCGTTGAAGAGAAACTTGGATTTATTACAAAAACAAAAACAGAAACAAAAAAAAAACATGAACAGAGTCCTATGCAGTTTGCTATACACGTTTTAAGAGAACATTGTGGACATGACTAAGATATAAGAAGTAATCTCTGATAATCCTCTTAATGATAAGAAAGTTCCTATAGTCAATAGTTGATACAATGTTTAAAATGAATTTTTTATACTTTCATAACTTCTATGGGCTTTGACAAAATTACAAAAAGTCACAAATAAAATAGTTATTACAGGAAATTTATATGCTAATTATTGTCTCATTATATAATGTAATATATTGACTCATTCCAATATCACTACTTAATTCTTCAAATCATTTATCTCTTGCAAGCAAACAAAATTCTACAGTATGTAATAGGTATTATTTGGTTGTAGGATAGTTATTATATTTTAAAAGTGAACTTTCAAACTATGCTATTGTTAAAAATGAATTTGATTGATTATTCTTAAATGTTGTGTATTTTTGCTACTCAGATTGATGTTTGAGTGAAAGAAGAGCTGTCACTATTTGGTGACAAAATAAACATGTATTTTGGAAATCCTTTTATTTCTTCTTATTCTCTTTTTTGGCTCCTTGAGGCTCCCAATAGGAAACTAATTCTGCTTGTTCTTTTTAAAGTACTGTATTTCTTGAAGACTTTGACAAACTGTGTAATGAAGGGTTTGGTTCTTAGGAATGAATGTCACCATCCTAACAATAAGATCCAACAAACAATTTGAAGTGATGTAATGAATGGTGACTTTGTGTAGAGTATACACAGAGTCTGACTGGTCTAAATAATTACTAGAGTTTAGCAGAGATACAGTATGCACAGCCCACTAGGATGGCGCCTGCTGACACTGTGCATTATTTTGAAAAATAATAGGTTCTTCCAAAGCAGTGAAGGCTTTATAGTACAGTAATTGAATGCAAGCATCAATACGATTACTTTTTTGTTCCCTTGAGAATCTCTTTATTTGGGGGTTTTGTTTTGTTAGCCATGTTATGTTTTTAAAAGTGCCCATTAGTCTAAGCATTATTATTTGTTGAGTCCTTCAAAGAGGAATCAGTAGTTGACATTTTGGGAGATATATTTGCAAATGATAAAATATGTGACTCTAGGGATTATAATTATGCCTTTAGTATTTTTTTACATATTATATGGAGATATAGGCTATTTAATTATTTTTATATGTTTTATATATATACAGATATGTATATATACATGAACTATAAGGGCAGAGACATGTTTATGCACTATACTGATTGTGAAAGAATTCATAGTGTTCTTTGTATTATCGTTTTGATTTGCAAACTTTTTCTTTTTTATGATGGCTTTTCTGTCTTTCGTGCATGGTCTCATTCTAGACAAAGAGGCAGGATAGATGAGTAATGGGGACATACTGAGACGGCTGGAAGAAACTTTATTTTTCGTTCTATTGAAGGACAAAGAAGGCCACAGGAAAATAATTTCCATCGCTTTTTTTATTTCAAGAAAGTAGTTTGAGAGACAGAAACTTCATGATAGGACCCCAGGCACTGTCCCTGCTGGGTTATTGTTGGACATTTGAATAAATTAGACCACTGGAATCTACCAGAAATAGCACAGTACCTAAATTTCAAGAAAAGGTGTCTTTCTCTGTATTCCAAAGTGTGACTCATTTTTAATTACATCGCCTGAACTGAAACAAGGGGACACAAAGTTGGCATGTCTTACTATTCAGATGGTGAGGACTAGGTCAGGTCTAGGTCTTTTAAAAAGTTTTAGGATAATGTCTATAAGTGCAGAACTTTCTCTCAGATGAGGCAGTGCAGAAATAAAGCTTCTGGGTCCATAATTTAAAAAAAAATCAAGAGATACAGGGAAATTCTTACTTTTACAATTACATTTCACGTCAAACCCTTTGCTATAGGTTTTGCCTTACAAATTGTTCTTTGTCTCCAAATTTTGAAGCTTTGGGACATTCTTTCTCTGTTTTCTCATGGGGAAATGGAACTGCCTGTCAGAATTGGGAGTACCAAGTAGTCAGAGGCAACTGTTTTCCCTTTATCAAGTATGAAACTATAGCAATTTTCCTGTGAAGTGTTTTCATTACTTACACTAAAGCAAGGCAGAGACAGTTATCTTGTGAGAGACATTCATATACACACACATATGCCTCATATATATAATCTACATATATTAATACATACATATGAATGCTTACGTTGTGAGATATATAGATACACATATTTAATGCTCACTAATGATTCCATTTTAGCCTATTTCTGGAAAGACCATCAGAATACTCAAAGTAACTCTTTCTTAGTATGCAGTTTCCTTCACTGTTTGCTTTATTTGGTGAAAATGCATAAAATCTATAAGAAAAATAAAAAATAGAAATATCTTTGAGGCAAATAACAAAAAAGACTTCATCAATATTTACATATTTTAAAATCACATCTAGTTATTCAAATATAGCTGTGAGAAAGTTCTCCCCAAAACATGTAAGAAGCATTAGTATCCGGAACACAGTGGGAAATCAATACATTTTACTAATTTGCACATACCTTATAGTTCTGGAGCATAGGGTTTGTTTGGAAAGCCCAGCAATATCACTGAGTAATATAATTGTGTATCTTAAACATCCAAGCATGTCCTGTTTGTCTAACATCAAAAGAAAACTAATGGTGAACTGCATAAAAAGTAGTCCTTCCCTCTGCTTTCATAAACATGTGCCTCTGAATACATATCACTATTGTGTGTAGGTCAGCTTGAAAAGGGTATATAGCTGGTTGCATTACCTCACACCTGTAATCCCAGTGCTTTGGGAAACCAAGGTAGGAAGATTACTTGAGCCCAGGAGTTAAAGAGACCAGCATGGACAACATAGGTAGACCTTATCTCCACAAAATAAAACATAATAATAATAATAATAATATGAACTGGGCATGGTGGTGCAAGCCTGTAGTCCCAGCTACTCAGGAGGCTGAGGTGGAAGGATTGCTTGAGCCAAGAAGATTGAGGCTGATGTGAGCTGTGATTGTACCACTCCAGCCTGGGTGACAAAGTGAGACGTCGATTTAAAATACATATATGTAAATATATCTATATTTCTTCTAAATCTATTACAAATTTAATCGCTAGCCATTTACATACTTATTGAACATATTCTTTGTCTTTCAGACCACAATCTGCAATTGAAAGCAAACTTTGTTTCCACAACATTGTTTTATTGTTAACTTAATTATGAATCTCTTCTGTTATTATTAATAGTATTTAATTTTCTAATGTGTGATAATAAATATATGTGAAAATAGTTATCCTATATTTGAAACTTAGGAAACCTGATAAATGGATATAATTTTTACTAAAATTTTGGAATGTATTTTTTCTAAATAAAAATTGATTTTTTTTTTTTTTGACTTGAAGTCTTACTCTGTCACCCAGACTGGAGTGTAGTGGCCGCTCCCGAACACTGCAGCCTCGACCTGCTGGGCTCCAGCGATCCTTCTGCCTCAGCCTTCCAAGTAGCTGGAACTACAGGCGTGCGCTACCACACCCAGCTAATTTTTTTGATTTATTGTAGAGATAAGGTCTCGCCAAGTTGCCGAGGCAGGTCTCGAACCCGCGGGCTCAGGCAGTCCACTCACCTCAGTCTCCCAAAGTGCAGGATTACAGGCTGAGCCACCGAGCCCAGCTAAAAATGGATTTTTGAGCAAGTGTTTAACATGAATGTATAAATAAATGTACTAATTAGAAAATATGCTTTATGAGATGATCTGTGTTCATTTATTTCTTTATGATTTTGCAAATTGCATCTAAAAATATAAACTCAAATGTGCTAACCTGCAATCTTCTCTATTTTTATATACTGAACTCTAATTTTTAAGTTCCCAGTCAGTTGAAAGGAACTTTAATGAGTCTAACTGTGAGTTTACTTAATATTAAAGACTCAACAAGAATTATAATCTTGTCCTCAGAGTCAGCATCTGAGTTCGACACATCTGAGTTCCACTGCATCTTCCTCACCCCCTGGTCACAGATCTGTTAGTCCTCCCTCAAATGGGTTCTCTACCTTCTTAAAGATAGTGGTGGGAATCAAAAAGACATGTAGGTCCAATGTGCTAGGTCTTTGGAAAACGTGAAGGACCACAACAGGCTCTCTCAAATTGTCACTCCACATCACAATACCACACCTGGGCAGCCTTTGTCATTTTGTGATGGTACAGGGAATTCCATGAGACTTGTTACCTCCAAGGGCTCCAAAAGGAGAATGAATGCATGCACTCTACATTTCCAGAACTCTCTGAGAGATTTATTGCTTTCATTAACCACATCCAGAAATAAATCTGAAAGAACCGGAATAAAAATTTCCTTAGAGATCAATTAAACATTTATTTCTAGTATTTCTTGTTCTAGTTCTCTCCTGCTTCCTGTATAATGTTAAACCCATTTTCTCATTTTAAATATTGCAAAAAATTGCTGATAACTTGTTTCAAGTTTTGCCAACAAATCTTTTATTTTTTAATTAAAGATTTATAAAATTGAATAAAGTATTTATTGTACATTTGTTTAACAACTTTTAAAATTAAGAGTCATACAATATTTGAAGCCTGGATTATTTCCCATTGCTGTGGTCTGAAGTATTTGAAGCTACATAGAAATGAAAAAACAAAAAAGGTTTGATAAAATTCAGATAAAAAATGCTCTTACCATATTGACTTTTTAATTAAAGTTTTCATCTCTGAGTAAATGTTCTGTTAAAGTTTTCTAACTCTCTTCAGGTACATTTTGACATTAAAGATTTCCTGAGAAAATTATAGTCATTAAGTTTTCAGCATTATTCAGTAGTCCACTCTTACCTGTGATTTCAGTTACTCGCAGTCAGCTGCAGTTTTAAAATAATAAATGGAAAATTCCAAAAATAAACAATTCTCAAGTTTTAAATTGTACTTCGTTGTGATTAATGTGATGAAATCTTGCACTGACCCACTGCATCCCAACTGGGATGGTCCATTAGTTACTTAGTAGCCCTCTCAGATGTCAGATCTACTTTCGCAGTATCACAGTGCTTGTGTTCAAGTACTTATTTTACTTACTATGGTCCCAAAATGCAAGAGCAGTGATGCAGTTATAATGTTATAATTATTCTATTTTATTATTATTATTTTTCATCTTTATTATGTATAATTTATAAATTAAACGTTATCATAGATATATGTATAGAATAAAATATTTATATAAGGTTCAGAAGTAGCTGTAGTTTCAAATATTCACCAGGGATCTTAGCTATAAATACTGTATTGTAATGAATTTGCAAATACATGTATTTAATATTGTTTTAGTCTTTTGCACATTTATTTGATTTTTTCATAATTGCATAATTTTGTTTTCTAATTCTTAATTTTATTCACCAGAATGTCAGGGCTTGTCTCTCCCCCTCCCCCTCCCCCTCCCCCTCCCCCTCTCTTTTTTTGAGTTGGAGTCTCACTGTGGCCCAGACTGAAGTGCAGTGGCCACTCCTGGTCACCGCAGCCTAGACCTGCTGGGCTCCGGCGATCCTTCCGCCTTAGCCTTCCAAGTAGTTGGAACTACAGGCACGCGCTACCACGCCCGACTAATTTGCTACCACGCCCGGCTAATTTTTTATTTATTGTAGAGATGAGATCTCGCCAAGTTGCCCAGGCGGGTCTCGAACCCGCGGGCTCAGGCAATCCACTCACCTTAGCCTCCCAAAGGCGCGGGATTACAGGCCGAGCCACGGAGCCCGGCTCCCTTGTTTGTTTTTTGTGGGGTTTTTTTGTTTGTTTTTTTGCTGTTTTAGTATCATCCAAGCTTTCTACATTGTTTTCACTCTTTTATAAATCTGTACTTACAACTCTTGTTTCTTACTTATCTCCTAACTTTATGATTATACAACTGACATATATTTTATCAAAGTATATAATGTTTTTATTATTAACCTTTTTTGATCAAGATATCTTTTAACTTATCTTTGAAGTATATTTTTAGGTAAGTCATTTTAATTTTGTAAAGTTTTTCTTTATATTAAATTTTATTTAGTTTATAAGGGTTCAGCTTTTATGTTTCTTTCTTTTTCTTTTCTTTGTTTTTTTTTTTTTAAGTCAGGGTCTCACTCTGTTGCCCAGGCTGGGGTGCAGTGACACGCTCATAGCCATTGCAGCCTCGACCTGCTGGGCTCCGCCTTCCAAGTAGCTAGAACTACAGGTGCGAGCCACCACTCTCAGCGAATTTTTTGATTGATTGTAGAGAAGAGGTCTCACTAAATTGCCCAGGATGTTCTCGAATCCCTGAACTTAGGCAATCTTTTCACCTTGGCCTTCCAAAATTCTGGGATTACAGGCTTGAGCCACCATATCCGGTCATGTCATTTTTGATGAAGAGCTTATTTAGAATAATATTTAGTAGTTTAATAAGTCAAAGATTGCTGAGGATTTTATTAACTTTCCAGCTTTAAGATTTTCTTTAAAAATCATAATTGTGATAGCATATGGAGATAATAATTTGGATTGACAATTTTGCAGATAAAAATGTAAGGCATATAATTATATATTTAAGTAAAAAATTGCCTTTTAAAATGGGTGTCCTATATGTTATATGGCACATAATTATGCTTAAAAATCTCTTATTGATCTAACATTCAATTTTAACTAGATGTTTTAACTGGATTGTTTTGAGAAGGCACAATAAATGGCACTCCTTTTATATATCAGTTTGGAACAAATTGAAAAATAACACAAAAGATTCAGGCAACAAATGAAAAATCAATTTCATCACAGTTAAGCTAAATGACATGATCAGCATGAGAGTCAAAAAAAGTCATGCTGACTCCCCAGCCTTCCTGTCTAGCCTGGAGAATTGGTCATTTAAACAAACAGAGTCGTCAGATTTATTTACTCAAATGTCTCCCTCATAATGATATGGTGGCAGATAGAAGAAGAAAATGTACAATTTTTTACATTCATGATATTTGATAAGAAAATTGTGATTATTGGCTCACTAACAAGGTAATCCACCTCTGTGGGAAAAAGCATGAAGTATTTTAGGAAATCAAGCGTGTTTAAAAGAAAGTTTCTCTGCTTGAAGCCATATGTGTGGATATGTTTAGAGCAACAAAGTAACTAAAAAAATGGTCTGCCAAAAATATTTACTCTCAAGAAATTTTGTTTCCTTTCCTTTTCTTCACTTAGATAACAAATACTAAAGTGTTATCCTCTTATTTATCAACAGTTATGATAATTTTATGAATATGCATGTTGACAAAAATAAGTAGGTCCCAGAAACTTGAAAAAAAAAACTCACTATAGCTTTTTGGGTGTGTGTTATTGGTTGAATCCTGTTTGATGATTTTCTGTATAATTCTGTCTATCTTGATTCTGAAATAAGGTTGATTTGAATGATAGGTTAGTGAAGTTTATTACATGGATATATCGCATAGTGGTAAAGTCTGGACTTTTCATGTAATAGATTTTCCATATAATTGAGTTCATAAAAAGTTTTTTAAGATTTGCCAAGTAGCTATAATCAGTATAAACATATTTTTTGTACTTCAGTACTTTATTTCAATTACATATAATAGGGAAATTATTAAGAGTTTTTTTGAAATTATTCCACTCCCTATTCCTATGAGTTTAACTTTTTTAGATTCCACATGTAAGGAAGATTGTGTGGTGTTTGTATTTCTATGCCTGATTTATTTTACTTAACATAACATTCTCCAGGTTTATCAATGTTGTCCGTATTGTCATAAATTACATAATTTTTTATGGCTGTATAATCTTTCATTCTGTATATATACCATGTTTTTAATTCATCTGTTGATGAACACTTAGATTGATTCCATATATTTAGCTATATTGGAAAATGCTGCAATGAACACAGGATTCCAGATATCTCCTGGATATACTAATTTTATTTTCTTTGAACATATTCAGTAGTGACATTGCTGGATCATATGGTAGCTTTATTTTTTATTTTGTGAGAAACTTGCATTCGTTTTTCCATAACGTCGTACTATTTCATATACCTGTCATCAGTAGGTAAGGGTTCTCTTTTCTCCATATTCTCCCCAGTGCTTTTTATCTTTTGTCTTTTTAATAACAGCCCTTCTAACAATTGTGAAGTGATATCTCCTTGTGGTTTTAATGTAATGCTCCTAATGATTAGTGATGTTGAGCATTTTTACACATATTTGCTGACCATTTGTATGTCTTCTTTTGAAAAATGTTTATTAAGATTCTCTGCCCACTTTTAAACTAAGTTTATTTTTTGTTGTTGTTGTTGTTGTTGTTATTATTATTATTATTATTATTATTTTTGAGTTGGAGTCTCAATCTGTCACCCAGGCTGCCGTGAAGTGGCACACTCACATCCACCCCAGCGTCCAACTGCTGGGTTCTGGCCATCCTTCCATCTCAGCCTTCCAAGTAGCCAGAACTACAGGCATGCGCTACCATGCCCAGCTAATTATTATTATTATTATTAATTTTAGAGAGATGAGGTCTCACCAAGTTACCTGGGCTGGTCTCGAAACCGCGGGTTCAGGCAATCCACTCGCCTCAGCCTCCCAAAGCGCTGGGATTACATAAACTAAGTTTATTTTATTATTAAGCTGTTTGAGTTTCTTATATATTTTGTATATTAGTCCCTTGTAATGTGTATGGTTGCAAATATTCTCCCTTTTCTTTGGTTGTCTCTTCATTCTGTTGATTGTTTTCTTGTCTGTGTGAAAATTCTTTATTTCTATTTGTATACTATTGCTTTTGTTGCCTGTGCTTTAGAGTTCGAATTTTTTAAAGAATGTGTACAAACTAATAACCTGAAACTTATTGGGAAAAAGTGTTTGGGGTATTTGACTGCAAACTGAATTGTAGGACTCAGTAAATGGAGAAAGCATGCGAGTATTAGCAGTAAGGTAACTGCTACTGCCTGAAACGTCCTTCTTCCTTTTAGCAATGTTGACTAGAATGTAGGAAGCCCCCAAAATTTCTTTAGTCAGGGAGTAAGTAGATTAATAAGCAATCATACGTATAAGTTAACATGCCATCAGGGACGGTTTCTCCTTTCCTTTTTTTTTTTTTTTTTTTTTTTTTTTTTTGTGGTAGCAAAAAGATTAGACAGCCACTCATTGCAAGCACTGACGTCTACCTCTTCTTGCTGTTGCCCCAAACTGCCTTGTACTTATATTTATATTCTCCCTGAATATACCTACCAGCCTGGAGTGGTCTACTTCTTGCTTTGGTCTAAGCTTGCTCTCCATTTATGTAGAGTGAATCTCAGTATAATCAGGGTGTTTTCCCAGCAGAGATTGTCCCTACATTTTCTTCTAGTAGTGTCACAGATTAAGGTTTTAAATTTATCTGGTGTGAGATTAGAGTCCAATTGCAATGTTATATTAATGTGATATATTACATTAACTGAACAAAAGACAAAACTATATAATCATCTCAATAGATGCCAAAAAATTGACAAAATTTAACATCTTTTTATAATTAAAAAAAATCTTTCAACAACTTAGGTATAGAAGAAATGTAACAGCACAATAAACGCCAGACAAACCCACTTCTAAATTTATACTCAATGGCAAAAATTGAAAGCTTTTACTCTAATATCAGAAACAAGACAAGAATGTTCAATCTCACCAACTTCACTCAACATACTGGAAATTCTAGGCAGAGAGTTAGAATAGAAAATAAAATGTATCCAAATTGGACAGGCACAAGCAAAATGGTTCATATTTGCAGAAGGCATGATCTAAAGACTATCAAAAAACTATTAGAGCCAATAAACAAATTCAATAGAGTTGCAGAATAAAAAACCATCTTACAAAAATCAGTAGCATTTCTATATTCTAGCAACTGGGTAATCAAAAATAAATTTAAAAATCTAATGTATAATAGTTAAAAAAATAATTATGAATAAATTTAACCAAGGAGTTGAAAGTCTTGTACACTGAAGACTTAAAAATGTGAATGATAAAGTTGAAAAATATACAAATAAATGGAAACGTATTCTTTGTTTATAGATTGTAATAGTTATAGTTAAAATGTTCATTTTATCCAAAGTGGTCTACAGAATCAATGCAATTCTTACAAAATTCCAATGACATAAATAAATAAAAGGAAAGGAGACAGTCACTGATGGATGTTAAGTTATACATATGGTTGCTTATTAATCTATTTACTCCCTGATTAAAGGAATTTTTTTGGTTCCCTACATTCTGGTCAACATTGCTGAAAGGAAGTAGGATGTTCCAGGCAGTAGCAGTAATAAACACAGAAATAAAAAATAAAATAAAATTTCTAAAGGACCAAAACAGACCCTGTATACCCAAAGCAATCTTCAATCTAAAAAAACAAACAAAAAATATAGCTAGGGACATGACACTAGGCGCCTATGCATAACTATGTTTCAATCAATGATGGATTATATATATGTAAGAGTGGTTCCATAAGACTATAAATTGCATTTTTATTGTACCTTTTCTATGTTTAGATATGCAAATACTTATCATTGTGTTACAATTATCTACAGTGTTCAGTATAGTAACATACTGTACAAGTGTGTAGCCTAAGAGCAATAAGCTATAGTTTAGAGCTTAAGTGAGGTAGACTACACTATCTGTGTTTGTGTAAATATACACTCTGACGTTTGCACAATGTGACTTTGCCTAATGACACATTTCTCAGAACTTATTACCATCATTAAGTGGTGCATTACTGTATACAATGCTATATACTACAATGCTATAGTATTCAAAATGGCATGATACTGGCATAAAAACAGACGCATAGACCAGTAAAACAGAATAGAAAACCCAGAAATAAGTCTATTGTTTTCTTTTAGCCATACCTCTTTTAATTTTATTTTAGTGCTTATTATAGGTATTACAATAAACACGATTTCATAGTCTATATAAAGAAGATGTGTGCCACTTTATGTAGCATAATGAAAACTTGTGACTTTGCATGTCCATTAATCCACTCTCAGTTTGTTGAAGTTTTTGTATGTATTACATTTACATATGCTAGAAGTTCACAAAGCATTATAAATTTCCTTTAAACAGATACATGAATGTTTGAAAATAAGAATTAAAGTATTTTCTGTGTACCCCACTGTGTTAGTCTCTGTGCCACTATAATAGGGTAGCACACGTTGAGTATTTTATTAACAATACACATTTATTTCTCACAGTTCTATAGGCTGAAAAGTCCAAGACCAACTTGCTGGTAGGTTGCATGTCTAATGAGGGGCTTCTTGCTACATTCTCACATAGTGGAAGAGATAGAAAGGTAAAGAAAGGGGAGGAAAGGTATGTCTCCACAGGGTGGAGAGGCAGAAATTAAAACCCACTCTTTCAAACCATTTTATAAGGGTTCAAATTCCATCTATCAGAAGTCCATCTCCATGACTTAATAATCTCTTAAAGACCTCACCTCTTAATATTATCACATTTTAAAATTAGCTTCAAACATAAAAATTTGGGAGAACACCTAACTATATATACAAACTATATCAAAGGTATAAATCCTTCCAAATATATTTCTTCTTGAAGATCTGATATTTAAATTGCTAATATTTCCCTAAACTCTGAAGAAATTCCTTTAGCAATTCTTGTAGTGCATGTCTGCTGGTAAATGACTCTTTTTGTTTTCTTGTAGCTGAAACTGTAATTATTTTGTCTTTGTTCTGGAATGATAGCTTTGCTTGATATGGAATCTTTTTTTTTTTTAGTTTTTTAAAGATGTTTATATGATAATTGACTTATAGTTTCAATTTTTTTGAGAAGTAGGAAGTTTTCTTTTGATTTGGGGGAGGAGTTGTTTTATTGTTTGTTTGCTTGCTTGCTCTGGCTACTTTTAATTTTTTGTTAAACTTTGTTATTGATAGTTTGAATATGAAATAACTTGGCATGATTTTCTTTTATTTATCACTCTTATGATTTGCTTTACTTCTTCAATCTATACAATAATACCTTTTATTCATTTTAGGAAAAACCTGGCAACTATTATTAAAAATATTTCTACTGGCTGTTTTCTTTATCCCCTCTTTTTTTTTTTTTTTTTTTTTTTGTATTGACCACTTTTATTATTATTGTTTTGGAATTCCTAACTGGTTCAATAAGGCAAGAAACATACCACAAAAGCATATAGATTAGAGAAGATCAAGCATAATTGTCTTAATTTCCTGATGATAATAAAGTGTATGCAGAAACTAAAAAGTAAATTTGGCAAGTTTGTAGGATACAAAATTAACAAACATAAATTAATTATATTTGTACATGATACTAACAAGAAACAATTGGGAAACAAATTTTTAACTTATAATTTGCAATACATCCAAAAAACATAAAATGTTGAGGGTTATACTTAACAAAATTATATGTAAAACTATACTTACAACTATAAAGCATGGTAGTGAAAAAAATTTTAAGGACTTTAATAAATGGAGAGATAAACCATGTTCATGTATCAAAAGACTCCATTTTTTAAACACGTTTTATTTATGAAATAACTTTAGATTTGCAGAAAAGTGGCAAAATTAGTACAGAAATTTCCCATATATTCTTCACCTAGCTGCCTCTAATATTAACATCTTACATGACCTGGTGCACTTATCAAAACCAAGTGAATTATTATTGATCCAATATTAATAATTGAAGAACAGGCTTGATTTGAATTTCACTCATGTTTCCACTAATGTCCTTTTCCTGTCCCAGAATCCAACCAAAGTTACTACATTGCAGTTAATAATTATATCTCCCTCGTTAACTCTGGGCTCGATGCAGCCAGGGAGAGAGCTGAGACCCTAGCCTTCCCACCCGTGAGGGAGCAGCCTGGGACGCAATAGCCGGCCCTGCGTGGGACCGGGGGTCCCTGAGCCTCGGACCAATGCGTCCAGCAGTGGGCAAGTGGGTAGGGGAAGGAGGGCAAGAGTCTTTCTGGGGAATTCACATTCGGAGAATCTCACAGTTCCACCTATGTCGTCGCCATCTTAACCGGAAGCCTTTATCCCCTCTTTTTTTTTTTTTTATTATGTTATTGTGGGGTACAGTTAGGGGTTAGGCATACAAAAATATTTCGTTCAGGTACCCTTGTTGATAAGAGGTGTCTCCCCATCCTCAGATAGATACCCACCACCATTAATCCCATCCCC